>NCQV01112941.1:3068-24071 GCA_002740545.1 Lophocereus schottii | reverse complement strand
CATCATTCCTATAGCTATAAGTTCAACCCTTCACCTTACCTTCAAACACAAAACTAGAACCTTATAAAACTCTGAGATAATACTTAGAGGTTCAAAGAACCTAACAAAATATTTCTCAAATTTATTATCAAAATCCCTTAAAGAACAATTCAAGGCTCAAAATTCTCAATCCTGGGGTTCTCTAAGTCACTCAGGTAAGTAACTTGAGGGCACCGATCTTTAAAACCTACCTTTCTCCCTTTCCTTCTCCCTTTGCTTAGCTTTATTTAATTTCAAAGATGCAATCTTTGGCAGTTAGTCCTTGCCGCCAGTAAATATTAATTTTGTCATTTCCCTTTGTCACTTCACGCTTTAGTTTCCTATTTTTGTATTTGATATGCTGTATGATTCTTTTATGTTAGTGTGAAGCAATTCTACTTTCCTGTTTTGATTAGTTGAGGTCGCTAGTGATGACAGGCAATATTGTGATGCATTCCGTAATGATATCATGCCTTAGCTCCCAAATCTGGATCTTTGTTTTAAATTTAGGATTTAGATGGTCCCCACTTCAAGGATTATTCGATGACCTTTCGAAAACCACTTTAGAAAACGAACCTATTATCCCATTTGGTGTCCCTATCGGTTTATAGGTCGTTTTAAGGAGTAGAATTGGCTTTGTGAGTTCTCCTATAAATACACTGGCAATTCTATTGAATGAATTTTATTTTGCTATTTTTCGCTTCGCCCTTGTGGACTGGGATGAACAGAGATTTTTGGCTCGAGATGCAGATTACGCCTCCCGATCTAGACAGTACTGTTGTTTGGCCCAGAAAGCTATATCCTACCTTGGCCTAGGTTCTTGGAGTACGACTGCTGTCAGCCTGCTGGGCCTAGCAATTAGCAATGTCTGGAATCGGCCTGGGTTCTTGAGTCTGAGTCCAACCTTCTGCTACAGTGTGGATTAGTTTAGCTAAAACTAAATGAAAGTAAATAAAATAAAATTCAAACTACGCAGCTAGTAAGTAGGCCTAGTCCTTCGTAGGGGACTGCACTTGGGTCCAGGGTCATGGTCCTCAGTGGAGACTCCACTGGGGACATTTTTTTAAGAGGGCAAGATTTGAAAATTAGGACGAGAAATTATTTGATTACACTTACATTAGGCATTCTTGCATCATATGTGCTGCCTTGCTGGGATTAATAGTGGCCCTAGGTAAAATCCCTCTATTACCTACTCGGAAAAAATAATTGGTCACTTGGTAGGTCCATTAAGACTTCTAATTGAGTCCACATATTCGGGTCGAGAAAGGACTATTCTAAACCTAATCTAAACTGATTGACTTAGAACTCTTTATTAGGTCTAAATTCATGTGCATACGTGTTTCTATGAATGTTTAGAAATCAAATGACATTTTTAAAACTAACCCATACTAAACCACCATGTATTAATGCTTTAGGGTTTATAATGTCATCATTGTGTTTAGGCCCCAAGTTAGGAAAATGTTAGTCTAGCCCAGTTAAGAGTGCGACAAGATTTTAGACTTCTTAGATTAGGTCAACTCTAAGTGTTTTAGTCTTGCATTAGGAAAGGACCAACAAAGATTATCTAGTTGCTAGACCTTGTATGCAATCATAATATGAGGGTCGATGGTCTAGGTTTAGGTCATCTAATGTCATGAGTTTGCAAGTCTCATTCTAGGTTGCAACTAATCATGCATTATATTTATGATGCATAAGTTCGATTCAGACCTAGACATTTTATTCTATCATAAGGCTATGGTCCATGCATCATACAGGTTTAGGATCCATAGGTGAGTCCATTAAGATCTATCTTTATACCTAAACTAGCCTATTCTAAGTAAACCAAACCAAAGTCATGCTTAGGCCTAGTACAGGTCCTTGATTCATCTTAGATGGACTTAGACCTAACATTGGCCCACATATTAGCTATCTAAGCCGAACTTAGATACTAGTCTAGGGTGAGTCCCGATTTTTTTTTCTAAAATCAGCCTAAATCCAGCGTCTTGCACTATCGTTTTAGCCTAGCATAAATATTCAAGCCCACCAAGTTATTGTCCCATCCTCACCAGATCACAAGTCATTAACCATTTCCTTCAGTCCATAGCCAATGTTGTTGGCCTTTCATTTCCATTGCACATTTATAACATTTCACTCCTCTAAATCGTCGCCTTGTTGATTAGGATGAGAAAGCTAGAAAGGTATATGAGCAAAGTTATAAAGCCGGGAGGCTACTATCCTAAGAAAAAGATGGGGAAACTCCACCTATGAGATCAAAGTTGAAGTCAAAGTCTAATCCTTCACCTATCCGGATGGTAGACAATAATGAAATGACCCAGGTTATGAAAATGTTAGAAAGGATGTAGGCTAGAACGGATGAAAGTGAAAAGAATATGTAGCTAATAGCCACTACACTCTAAACCCTTATCAAGGACAACCCAAAGAAAGATGGTGAGAAATCTCACAATAAAGAAGGGAAAGATAATGGGAAACGAAAAGTAAATGACAAGAGGGGAGAGAGGAAGAAGGGGAAAAGGATTTCCCGCAACCTGATCAATAACTAGGTCGCATGGAGCAGTTAATCAAAGAGCCATCAATGTTTGATAATTGTTTAATTGATTATAAGGGCTCACTTAAATCCCACAGGGGAAAGTAACCCTAAAGTTCACCATTCCAGACATCAAATTTCATGAAACTGAGAACTTCACTACCATGTGAGTGAAATTATTAGTGCTATGAGTTTGAAAGGAATTGACAACGATATTTTTCATATCATTTTTCCTGGGAAATTTTATAAGGATGTATGTTGACCTATAAAAGATCACAAACTGGGATGATCTTGGTGAGAAATTTTGATGTTAGTATTCATATAATGCTAACCTACCAATTACATTTAGGAACTTGGAATTGATTTATCAGGACAAAAAGAAAGGGTTTTCTGACTTCCTTGCTCAATGGAGGGCAAAGGCCACCCATATGGTAGGTTGACCCTCAGAGGTTGATCAAGTGAGGTTATTTATTAGGAACCTACAGTCCACATACATGCAACACCCAAGGTTCACACCATTTAAAAGCTTTATAACATTAAGGATTATTGGCATGCTAATGCAAGAAGAGCTGGCTAGAGAAACACCCACAAAGGCTACTAGCAATTGAAAGAATAATTATCACAACTCAAATAAAAAAGAAAATGATACCACAAATAAAGAGGTGCATGTTCTCAACCATTACACCAGATACAATCCCATCGGAGGCAACCATACTCAAGCACCTGAACACTTGCTTTCTAAGCATAGGATTAACTTCTTATCAATTAAACTAGACATGAAAAACACATAAAAGCCTAAGGACTGGGGCTCGAACAAGTAGTGTAAATATGACCGACACGGGCCATGATAATGAGGATTGTTGGACCTTTAAGAATCAACTAGAAAGCATGTTCAAGTCCCGGCGGCTTCCCTACCAAAGGCTACTCAAACACCCAATAATGACAGCAACCTATTTGGTTTGAATAATAGCATTATAGCCATTGCGAACCACCAAAGAAAAGAGCGGGACTTATCTATACATAAAAAATATGGACGGATCCAAGTCCACGATCCAGACACCCTTGTATATCCATAGACTATGAGGCAACTATAAAGAAAAGTCTACACAAAAGGGCCCTTGAGTTCTATTGAATTGAGGATATGACATGTCTTAATCTAATGTCATGCTTAGCTATAGTCACATGTTGGGTTACCTGCCTTTTTTCTATCATAAATCCAAGTATGATGTAGTCTTAACTCATTAATAAAATCATTCCCTCTATTCATTCTTTTGTCTTGCATAGAACATTTTTGTCCTATGATGAATCTAGGTTAAAAAAAGAAAAGCAAAGGAATGGCTAGCTCGAAAACCCCATAAGGTGAGCTAGGCAAAAAGACTGGGAGAGAAATACAATACAAAGAGACTGAAAGTTTTAATCCATCATCTAAAAAAGAGGAAAATAAAGCTAAAAGTTTCAATCCATCATCTAAAAAAGGGAAAAATAAAAAAATGTCTTTGCAATAAGTTATGTAGCTTTAAAGAACATCGTTTTGGTAACCTACATTAATACCTTTGTTGAACTTGATAAGGTACCACTTGGAATGCCTTTGAGCGTCCAAAGAGCCCATTTTTTCATGAGCATATATGACTTAGCCAGGGAGTGGAAGTGTGTTATGGATGACATCATTATAAAAATCAATAATAAAAAAAGAGTGTTTGGACCAAACAATCCCATCCAAAGAGAAAGGGAAAAAAAAGAAGAAAATAAAATAGAGATATGAAAAAAAAGCCTGAAAAGAAGAAGAATAAAGAAAGAAAGAAATTGTTGATTCACACTAATTTCATCGCCCATGCACAATTAAAAATTTCACAAGGTTTATTTGAGCCTTCATGTTGATTCCCTTTCTTTGGTACCCTAACATTGAAGCCTACCTTGAAAAGTCTATATAGTGTCATCCCTTTTTTAAGCTGCATGTTCTTACTCTCGAACGACGACTGACTGATTCCACATTAGATGCATAGGTAAGTTCTTTTAGGCCCGACCACGAGGATTCTTTTCTTTAAATAAATATCTCAATTGAGTCCTTTGGTCTCCCCAAAAAAACAAAGATGGAGAAAAAGAGTGGTTGGTCATAACCACGGATAGGGGAGTCAGAAAAAAGGAGAGCCAAGATAAAACCTTGGTTCTTAAGGATAAGAAGCATTCCATTGCATAGTCTCATCAAACTAGACTTAGACAAATCATTTACCCATTTTACCACTTCTTCTCAACCTTCATAGCCTCTAATATGACCCCCATTCTGGAATCCAAAGCTCTTCGTCTCAACTGTGACTATAAATTCAAGAGTTGGACACTCGATCTATATTTTCAATATTTTTAAGTGGGGGCTCACCTATTATGCAAGACAGGGGGCTCCCCTATATTTTTCTAGGTAACTAGGACATCCATCATGGTAAGTGTTTTTCAACAACGAGATAACCATATTCCTTATAATAAATTACGGGCTACTTTAGGCAGTACCGACAAAAGCATTTTCATATGTCATATCTTAAACATCTAAGGCTTCTATTACAACAAATAGCAATGAGGGGCTTATTCAAAATAGGAGTACTTTAATACAAAATTAAAAATTATTTCTTCCTTAAAAGGAAAGATCCCCTATCCTAAGTGACTTATACCTCGTGACATAGTCATTCAAATTTTTCCCCCTCATCTTACAATATTTTGCAACCTAGCTTACAGAACAACACCATGCCTAATCCATCAATTTCTTATACCTTAATCGAGCATTTTACAATGGACCCCAAATTTAACATGAGATCTCTATATGCATAGTCAGCACAATTGAGTCTATATAGTCAGCTTACGTACATAGTCTAACCAAGGTTAACGAATGTACCTGCATCCATACATGGGACTTAGCGTATTTACTAGCCCACCCTTTTGATCACTAGGGTACCTTGGATGGAAGAAGTACACATTTAGGCATGATAGGAACCCTACATGAAGGGCACATAACCCTAGCCAGCCATGAATTTACATTGAAGGTTCTTAAGATTACGTCAACAACTGTCATAGAAAACACCTATACTTTGACCATCAGCTTAATTAGGCTCCGTCAAAGTTCGGGCTCCATCCTCAAAGTAGGCTTTACATAAGCATCACCTCCCTTATATAAAATGAGCAATTCATCCACATGCTTGCAGAAAGGACATCAACTTAATGTTAGGGTCTCATGGATCTGGCTACATGCCTTCAAGTTCAAACAGTTCAAAGTTTATAGCGATCTTGCTATAGATCTTTAGGCTCTCACGGCACCCAGTTCACATGGATCTAGCCACAAGTCTTCAGGCTCCCATGTCCCTAAGTCCGTATTGCTGGCTCCCTGCACAATGAGCATTTCAACAACAGACTAGGTCCCAACACAATGGGATATTGATGGTTCCTGACACAATGGTACATTTCAATAATGTGCCATTTCCTAACACAATGGGTCACATTGACTCACAATGCAATGGACATTGCTGACTTCTGACATAATGGGACATCGCTGACTTCTGACATAATGGGACATCGCTGGCTAGTAGTAAAAAGGACATTTCAATAATATGCTGGCTCTCGCAAATGGGATACTGTTGGCTCTTGGCATAATGGGACATTTCGATAATTCATTATCTCCCAGTTGGGACATTATTGGCTTTTGGTATGATGATTCATTCCCATAATATGCTGGCTCCTGGTAAAATTGGACATTACTTGCTCCCGGCATAATAAGACATTTCGATAATAGGCTATCTCCCAGCATAATGGACATTGCTGGCTCTCGATGCACTGGGACGTTAGTGGCTTCCAGCACAAGGGGATATTTCAATAAGAAGATGGCTCATGGAAGAATGGAACAACGCTAGCTCCCAACACGATGGGGCATTTTAACATCATTGCCTTCCATTATAACGGGCATCACTGGCTTCCGGCATAATGGGACACTGCTAGCTCCTGGTATAATAGGATAGTTCAACAATATGTTAGCTCCCAACACCATGGGACATCGGTGGCACCCAACACGGTAGACATTTCCACATGATGGCTCTTGGTACAATAGGACATTTTAACATCACTAGTTCCTAGTACAATGGGATATCATAGGTTCTTGGCATGATGGGACACCGCTAGTTCCTAACACTATGGGACACACCACAATCATCCTTTGTTATAACGAAATTTAGCGGCCATAAAGCATTAGGACCCTCAACGACCAAATTCAGACATCATTAGCATATATTACAACGAAATTAGGTAGGCACTAAGCTTCAGGTCTTCTAGTGCCCAAATTTAGGCATCATCACTTTCAAATAAGTACAAATAAAGTTCTTTACTTTAACCAACGCCTAGTGTAGGCTCGGTCAAAGTGCGAGTTAAATGTAGATAACCAAAAGGATAAAATGCCCAACTATGATAAACCAATTGAATAAGATTTTGGGGCCCCTGAATATTAAAAATGAAGAGCCTTAAAATTTTCCAACATCCCTTGACCTACACATCCAAACCCAATGATGCCCGCCAAAGGCGAAAAGAACCCAAAAGCCTAAATTGATAACATTCAGTGTGCAGTAGAGATTTATTATGCATTTTCATCCCTCTAGAGTTTATAAAATTATTGAGTTTATATGTTTCATTCATTTAAATATCTTTCTAATGACGTATTATACGTCAAATTTATAAAATTATTGAGTTTATATGTTTTATTCATTTAAATATCTTTCTAATGACGTATTATACGTCAAAATATCATAGGCAATGGAAACGTTATAAGTCGACTACTGAGACGTGCGTAAAAAATGAAACCCTGATCAACATTTTGCTTATACGATATTCCAAACTTATTCAAAAATTATAAAATTAGTGTCATTATACAATATATCAATAAGCTTTCAAAAAAGAAAAAAAGAATCATTCAAAATGGAGACCGGATGAGAAAATTATGGCCGAAACACATTGCAATGTTTGTAACCTAGACTAGGAACGCCACCTTGTTCCTGCATATCTGAACCCGACCTGGCTCCTTTTTATCTATTCTATCTTACAAAAGCGCTTGCTATCAACTCAAGTAGAGAAAAAATCCCACTAATGTGGTGCCAACTCCTAAGAAACCCTCAGTTCCTATAGCTATAAATTTTGCCCTTCATCTAGCCTTCAGACACACAACCAGAACCTCAGAAAACCATGAGACAATACTGAGAGGTTCTAAGAACCTAATCGAACCTTGCTCAAATTTATCCTTGAAATCCTTTGAAGCACAAGTCAAGGCTCGATATTATCAATCTCAGGGTTCTCTAAGTCACTTAAGCAAGTAACCTGTGGATGTCCAGCTTTGAAACCTGCCTTCTATTTTTCCCTTTTCTTCTTTGGTTTGTGTAGCTTTATTTAATTTCAAAGATGCCTCCCCCAGAAAATGTTAATTTTGTCGTTTCCCTTTTTCACTTGATGCTTCAATTTCCTTCTATTGTATTTAATGTGCTACATGTTTCTTTTTATGTTAGTGTAAATTCATTCTAATTTTCCATTTTGATTAGTAGAGGTCATCAGTGATGACAGGCGATATCGCGATGCATTCCATCATGATATTATACTTGATCCAGAATTTGGATCGTTGATTTAAACCCATTGAGTTAGATGGTGCCCACTTCATGAATTATTTGGGGCTTTTTGAAAACCTTTTTAAAAGCTAGCCTATTATCCCTTTTGGTGTCCTTTTCAGCTTGTGGTTTGTTTTAAAGAGTAGACTTGATTTTCTAAGTTTTCTTAAAAACTCACTGGCAACTCCATTGAATGAATTTCATTATTTTATTTTTCTCTTAACGTTTTTGGACTGGATTGAATAGGGAGTTTTGACTCAAGATGCAGATTACGCTCCCTGATCCAGACAGTATCGCTATTTAGGCTAGAGAGCTGGACCCTGTCATGGCCAAACCTTGTGCTACAATCAAGATTGTTTTAGCTGAAAATAAAAGAAAATATCTAAAATAAAACTGAAATTATGCACTCAGCAAGCGAGTCTAGTTGTTCATGGGATTCTCAAGATTGTGTATTGTCGTCCTAAGACTTATCCATAACAAGCATTCTTAACTGTGGAGTTCTTAAGAGTAGGAAGGTGCACCGTTAGTGATATCGTAGTCACTTTAAATCTTTTAAGTCTCAATTCGGACTACAATCACCTCATTTTGATGAGCACAATGGCAATCTTCTCACGTGCCTCACAAATTGATCAACTTGTAGGTCTTCATGACTGGCGATCTATCTCAGATCTTTGCTTCACTAACTACTGGCCGTGGCTCTTCTGGTCATTGGTTCAACTCATGGTTGTGGATTAGCTCTGATACAATCTATAATGCCTGAAACCCTCTCCTGGCCACAAACGGTTGCTAAGGTTGGCTTTAAGAATTGATGAATAGCCCCACAAATCACACAAGCATTTTGAGCGTGCTTTGTTCTCCCTCATACACTACATGAGAAAACTTCTCGATAGGTCACCCATCGTATGACTTGTCCGCAAGAAGCACATCTACATGTAGAGTTATTAAAAATAGGCACCATAAAAAAGAAATGCACCATTGGTGACATAGGTAGTCATTTTAAGTTCTTTAAGCCTCAATTCTGACCATATTCTACATGTCATAACAAGTCTCGTCTCGCACCTTAGTTAGAATTTACTCCAAGCACTATGATAATCTCAACTGTTCAGCAAGGGCCTCATTGCTCGTTTTTAGTAGTAGAGTTTACACCGAGCACTCTGTGATATCTCACTTAGCAAGCGCACTTCAACTCTTAGCCTATAATCACAATTTTTCAAAGCTTTTTGACAAACTTGATCACTCACCACAAGAACCCTTCTAGATCCTTGACACATGTTATGATTTGTACAAGCTCCCTAATAAAATTGACATTGCGCTCTCACTATCTTCCTCTATAATCTTATCCAAAGCGCTTACTCACTCTTATACATTTCAAACTTATGCTGCATCTATCCACTCCAAGGTTAAAAATTAACATGATTACAAGAGAATTCTCTCACCTCTCATATCTCACAAGTATTAAAATAGTATAATATAATTTACATGGAATTCAACTCTCGATTAAAGGGAACAACACCTAAAAGAATGGAAGTGAATAGCACGGAGTGTTCCAATCTTCATCTTCTATCTTTGTCTTGTATTTATAGGCCATTTAAATCTATATGACTACTAAGAATGCTGGCCATTATAAGGAAGACAAAGTTACTTTTAACTTTTGATTTTTGATTTCAAGGTCCTGGTTTTGTATATGTGATAATACTTTCTATCATTTGCTTTTTCCTCCTTGGGTTGGGAAAATTTCAAATCACGTTTGAATTTCTTTCTAGTTATACAAATGTCCAACCAATTGCCTTCTTTAACTAGCCATTGGTATTCTCTTTCTTGAGTAAGTTATAGCGGTTATATACCTTAACAGTGGTAGCTAATCAACACATAGCCTACCATGTCTGAGGCCTTGATCTACTGCTTTATAATGTATCATTCTTTTAGAAGTCGAATTTGAGTTGGTAAAATCATCTAGCTGCTACACTCATGAGTATCTTGTTTTTTCAGAATAATCAAGTGCACTGCTTATTGAGATAAAATTCAAATGAATTTTCTCCACGTCATTGTTGAATATTTCTTTACGAACTTTGGAATCTAACAATTTTCATTTCTAATGACTTTATGGTGTCTAACATTTTTCAAGATGATGATTTCCAACTCTGATTCGACTTTGACATCTTCTGACTTTGATGTGGCTCTTAATATTTTCGTCTCCAATCCACCCAGATGCCTTTCAGTCTGATATAACTCTGGCATCTTTGTTGAGAGTGAACTTGATTCGTCACTTCGCTTTTTGTCTTCTCATCATAGACATGTGCATGTATTTGCTTTGAGGATGTCTTCTTTTCCAATGCATAAGTATAATCTTCATCCATCTTAAGTCTTCAATGTGCTGTGATCTTCTTCATGCTATTATGTTTAGTCTTAAAATGTGACCATTAGAGAGAGATCGCCTGATAATTGGGCTGGGCAAAGCATAAATCTAAGCTTTGAGCAACCTGCATAAAAACTTTATTAGGGACCCTAACATTTGCCTTTGATTCCACCACTTCACATATTTGAAACAAGCAAGCAGCAATTGGTCATCTCTTTGGGCACTCTAGTATTGATCGGTTCCTTGTATGGTAACTTTTAAGTACTTCCTTTCTTTACTCATATGTAACTCAAGAATAATATGAGTAAATTATAATAAATTTCTCTATCATAAGTACATTGATGACATAATAAAGTTAATTACTCAAATGTCAAAGTTGATGCAAATAACTCACAAATCAATTAAGATCATGTAAGGGGTGTACCTTATACATGATCTCACTTGATTTCCTTAGCTTAATGACTATGATATCTTTTGAATAAGATAAAGATATAAACATTTAGTCATGATTTGATAAGCAAAGCAATCACTTAAATACTTCTGAGCAATATAGGGAAGGTAAGTGTAAAGAACTCTGAAAGTTAGTTGCGGCCAAAGTTATTCATAGTACAACCCTAAATTTTAACCGTAAAGTCCTTTGATGGAGGTTTGAACTTTGAGCTTGGTAATTATATAAGTTTATCAATCAACACATGATCATGCTCTTAGTCTATCACATAAGAACATCAATAAGCACAAAGTACATTGGCATGTAAGCGAAACACGTGTCCTTAACATGTCATCGCATATGATGCATGTGAATATCATTACTCTCAATTAGTTTGACACTTCCAAAATCAATGTCCCCTTTGATTCAACAATCTCCCCTTTATTATGCTCACCACACCTTTCTCCCTCTTATTATTCAAATATCATCTCCCATTTTGTCATCGTGAAAAAGAAACAGCGATCAAAACTATGGAAAATAAAGCATGACGTAAATATCATGCCCAACACGCCCTTAACGTAGCATCCATAATCATAATCATAGGGAGTTGCATGCTAATTATCTAAAAGTGTCATCAATAGAAGGTCCCAAAAACCAAGGTTATATCACCATAAAGGGGGTGAATATGGTGATTATTAAAATTTTAGAACTTAAAGAAGGTTCACAACACTTTGGATTTGAACTGCTAAAGTCACAACAATCAACTTTAATAGTTAGTCTCCAATGTCAATATTAAGGCTTTGAATAGAAATAAAATTAAGCAATAAAGAAGAGACAACACAGGTTCAATCACCACCTACGACTCTTTCTCCCTTAGGATTTAAATAGCTCCGCTTTTTGTTCACTTAAGAAGCTCAATGTTGAGTCCTTGACTCCATAACAACTCTCTTGAGTACCTCCAAAGCTAGTGACTCGATCTAGAGATACTCTCTTAGATCTACTACTCAACTAGGTACCTTAAGTTGATTTACTCACCAAGTGTCATTTCACTCAACACTTAGCTACCCAAGTAAGCTCCCTAACTTACTTGTTACAAGTTCCCTTATAAACATTTAATCTTCACAAGAGAGTATAATTAAGAGTATTATAAGATTATAACTCCAATATGATTATCTCAATATGCTCGAGCGTTCTGTCTTGCGCGTTAGTCTTCATCCATTTTTATAGGCTTGTGATCTTCATATGATTGTTAGATGAGATCTTCAAACACTTTTGGCAAGCCTTCAAATAACTCGATTTGGTGTTGTCATGATTTCAACATCATTGGCTTAGACTTTGAACTTTATGTACTTAGTTGTTGGAAGTGAGCATTATAGGATCTTATTTGAGCAAAAAAATCTTGCTTAATGACATAAATCTCATAAAAATCAATAAAAATAATTTCATAACATATTGCAAAGATATGTTAAAGATGGCTTCAAAAAATATAGCATAGATAATTTGCCCTAGGACGTAACCTTTAGAAAATTATCAAAAAAATAATTACCAACCAATCTTATGAAATCTATAAATATATTAACTGAGAATAATCAAAAAATTTTATGAAAATACTTTACAAATAAGATTTGCATTCTTAGGTAAGCAATTTGATGCTTACATCAAAATCAATAATTAGATACAAGCTTTTTAAATACAAAGATCAGGATAATATCTCAGAATATTAACTAGGCATATACCTCTCAAAAATCTTATGAAATTTAATGAACCAAAATTCCAAAGTCATCTGAAAAAAACAAATTTTCCAAACTCAACCTAACTGACTTGTATAGGAATAGACCAAAGCTCATATAAAACATATGACTTTGAATGTATAATTTTTAACATAGAAGTTCAATAGAATTGGATTAAAGTTTATATAAAATTATAAACATGATGTTTTAACCCATATCTACAATGACATAACAGGGTTACTTAACATGCTAAATCACATATATCAAAGACACTTCAAACATATCAATTTATTAAAGCACATACATAATTTCCTTTTTGGCTTTCATCAAAATATAACAAATACATCCAACTCAACAATCTCCCCCCTTTCTATAAAAGTCAAAACCATAAAGACATAGTAAGCTTACCATAACATTTCTTTCCCTTTTTGGATTTCATCAAAGAGGTCACTTAGGTAAGATAGAAATCTGTTAGTAGCACCAAATATGTTATCATCCACATACACTTGAATGATGAGAAAGTCTTCCTAAAAAGGGTTTTGTGAATCTTTCCTCATGTAAAATTATTTTCCAAGGAAAATTTGCTAAGTCTATTATATCAAGCTCTTGGAGCTTGTTTTACTCCATAAAGAGCTTTATGAAGCTTGAAAACATGATTTGAAAATTTAGGGTTTTCAAAATTGAGGGGTTGCTTAACATAGACCTCTTCATTTAGAAAGCCATTTAAAAAAGCACATTTGACATCTATCTAAGATAACTTGTTGCTCACGTAAGATGCAAATGCAAGTAATATGCGGATCACTTCTAATATGGCCGCAGATGCTTCATCAAAGTCAATTCCTTCCTCTTGGTTATACCCTTTTGCAACCAATCTGGCTTTATTTCTCACCATTACACCATACTCATCTAACTTGTTCCTAAACACCCACTTTGTCCCAATCACTATGTGGTTCCTTTTAAATTGGTTGAGTTCATCTTGCATTACCAATGTCCAGTTTGGGTCTCCCAATGCCTTAGCATAGTGTTTTGGTTCTATATGAGAAACAAATTAAAAGAATACACCGAAATTTCTCAATGATGAATGAGTCCTTATACCTGTGTTGAGGTAAGTGGGCAATTTGTCCAAAGGATGGGCATCTTTGTATTTGAATCCCCTCCTTGGTTCATTGAAGTGGTTTTGAGCTTGACCCTGGTCACTTGAGGATGACACCATGTTTATGTTATCAGCTTAGGGTCTTTCACATGCTTTTTATGAAATTTTCTGGAGTAGCTTTACTATCATTAGGTTGTCCTTAGTAATCCTGATTTGGATATTGGTCTACATTGCTAGGAGCACATTGGTGATTACTATTATCCAAAACTCCTTCATCTTCATCATCTACATATTTACTTAGTTGAAACTCATCAAATGAAGATGAACTAGCATAACTATCACTAGTTTCATCAAAGACAACATGAATGGATTCCTTAATGACCTTGGTATGTTTGTTATAAACACGATATGCCTTATTAATAGAGAAATAACCAACAATTATACCTTCATCATGCCTTAGGTCAAATTTACCAAGATTTTTCTTACATTGTTGTGGATAAAGCACTTACTTCCAAAGGCCTTCAAACATAGCACATTTGGTTTCTTGCCTTTGAGCAATTCATATGAAGTCTTTTTGAGAATTGTTCTAATGAGACATCTATTAAGAGCATAATTTGCAGTGTTAACAGTCGCAACCCATAATAACTTTGGAAGATCATTTTCACATATCATTGTTCTGGCCATGTCTTCTAATGTCTGAGTCTTTCTTTCAACAACTCCATTTTGTTATGGTGTTCTTGGTGCTGAAATTTGTAAGATATCCCATTTTTATCACAATAATCAATGAACTTGTCTTGATGAAATTCTCTTCCATGGTTAGTTTTGATCGTAATAACCAGCAAGTTCTTTGAGATTTGTAATTTCCTGTAAAGAATTACAAACTCCTTGAGAGCTTTTGTTTTATCCTTCAAAAAGATCACCCACATGAATATAGAGTAATCATCTACTATAACAAATATATATAAATTTGCTCCTAGACTTCTAATGCAGATTGGCCCACATAGGTCCATATGCAACAATGCCAAATACCTTGGGGTGGACATGCCTTTGAATGGTTTGAAGGAAGCATGTACTTGCTTACCTCTAGCACATGCACTATACATACGGTCTTTTTTAAAGTTATAAGGGGGTAACCTCTTACTAAATCATACTTGACTAAATTATGAAGAGTGTGGATACTAGCATGTCCTAATATATGATGCCAAAGCCATGTGTCATCAACCGATGCTTTCAGACAAAGAAGATGCATAGGAGGGACATGATCAAGGTTTATGCCATAAAAATTGTCTAATTTAGAATCATGCAATACAATGGAATTGGATTTGACATTTTCAAGAGCAGATTGGGATACATTAAACATGTGCAGTTGCCCTTATTACATAGCTGTGAAATGCTTAAAAGTTGTATTTCCAATAATAAACCAAATAGACATTATCAATAGAGCTTGTAGGATTCTTACTAATCTTATCAATGATGTTAACTGTGACCATTGTCTCCAAAGGTCACTTTACCTGATTTAGTTTTTCAAACTCAGTAAACATTGAGGCATCTTTAGCCATTATCTTAAACACCCACTGTCCAAGTACTAGAGATTGCTAACATACCTACAAGAACAAAAATCCAATCTTCCTACATTCTTTGGTGGCAGGAATTGGGTGAGGATGACCAATGTCCCGGTTGCAGGAAACAATTGTTGGATAACAAAAGGACCATCCCATCTAGATCTCAACTTGCCAGAAAATAGAAACCTTCTTATTAGGTTCAAAAGATTTATGAGAAATCACATTATAATGAAAAGCTTTAGTTTTGGTCTTATAAATCTTGCATTCTCATAGGCCTTATTATGCAATTCATCGAATTCATTCAATTGAAGCTGCGATTAGAAACCATTTGTTTCATATTAAAATTGAAAGTTTTAATAGCCCAAAAGGTACACTGTTCTAATTCAACTGGCAAGTGACATGCTTTACCGAAAAGAAGTAGTTAAGGAGACTATCTAATGGGAGTCCTAAAAGCAGTACGATGGGCCCTTTAGGTACCCGTACTTGTATGATTCTAGAGTAAGAGGTCTTTTTGCCATTGGATCTATTATATGTTGCTTACAACCTATATCAGAGTCAGAATAACTTGGATGCCTATAACCAAGTTAGCTAAAGTTCTTTTGAAAAATAGTATGCCTTTGGTAACTGGGACCAAGGTTACTGTTTTTGGAACCTGATGTACTTCATGATTCCTCTTGTGATGTCTCTTTAATAAAGAAGTTCTTGTATGACCTTTTATTATTATCAAGGTTAAATCGAAAGCCTTCCATATTAAAGAACATACATTTAGATCCAAGTAATTTATCCAAATTCATTTGACCCTTCGTAAGTTTCAAAAGAGACTTGTGAGAATTATCACATTTGTTTTGTAAAATGATTTTTTCATTCTTAAGGTCATTAACCTTGGTGTGTAGATTTTCACAAGATCTTTGCAAGTTCTCATTTTCCTTTTTTAGGAACTTGTTTTCCTTTTTAAGGGCTTAATTTTAGAAATATGATATTGCTCATGTTGGACACACTTTAATAGAACTTGGGCAAGATGCTCTTTCGTGAATGTAAGGAGATATTCCTATGTTACTTCCTCAAATTCATCAGTTTCTTTAGTGTTATCTCTAGCCATGAGATAGAGATTGGTTATTTCTTCACTTTCACTTTCACTTTCACTTTCACTTTCACTTTCACTTTCAGAGCTATCAATGTCACCCCATGTGGCAACTATAGCTCTTTTACCTGCCTTTTTGGACGGGAATCTGGTTTTCTCATTTTTCTTTTTGGTGTCTGGACAATCCTTTATCATGTAACCCGGAACTCCACAACCATAGCAAGGGTTTTGATTAGTGTTATTTTTTGAGACAAATTTACCTTTGGAATTTCAGAGATTCCTCTTTGAGGTTGGTCCCTTCCGAATTCCCTTGAATTCTTGGTACTTTTGAAACATTCTTTTGAATCCTTTGGCTACCATAGCCACTTATTGATCTTCATTATTTTTGGATTCCATCTCAATGTTATTGGACTTTAGGGTAAATCCTTGTTGTGGTGTGTGCTCTTCATTTTCTTCCTGCAAGTAAATTTCATGGGTTAGAAGTTTTCCAACGAGATCATCTAGCTAGAGGGTTTTTAGATTTTGTGCTTCTTCAATGGTCGTGACTTTGGGTCCCCAGTTGGTTCTTGGAAGACATTGCAATATTTTTCTGACCATCTCTTCATGGTGTATGTTTTCCCTAAGGACTTAGGGTTGTTGATTATCTCAATAACATGTATGTACATGTCCTTAATGGATTTTCCAAGTAACATCTTAAATAGCTCATATTGATGGACATACAGGTTAATTTTGGATTCTCATATTTGACTAGTCCCTTAATAGGTAGTCTCCAATATATCTCAAACTTCTTTAGCTATATAATAAGTAGACACATCGTTAAACTCATTAGAATCAAACCACAAAAAAGAATGTTTAATTCTTTATAATTTTTGGCCACTTTCTCAGTCTCTTCATGAGTGAATGCTGATTTGGCCTTTGGAACAATCCTATCTCCTTCCTTCATAGTAGGCACAAAATCGCCTTTGGAGATAATTTACTAAAGCTCATAGTCATGGTCTTTGACAAAGATCTACATAAGATTTTTCCAATGGGAAGAGTTAGAACTACAAAACAAAGGAGGTCCAGTAAAAGAACATCCTTGATCAATTTTAGTATTTCCAAAGGGATGCATGATCATTTCTCCAAGGCGGTTAAGTTAATGTGTGTGGATTTGGCTCTGATACTAATTGAAGGTCCCAAAAGTCAATGTTGCATTGCCCTAGAGGGGGTGAATAGGTGACAACTTAAAATTTAAAACTTTATATAAAACTCAGTCTACTTTAAGCTTGCACACCAATGTCAGAGATGACAACCTAGAGGATTAGTCATCAAAATCAGTAATAGACAAAATTAGAGTGCAGAAATAAATTGGGACAAAACACAAGACATTTTCACGATGTTCACCCCTATAATAAGGCTAGTCACTACATAACAGACTTCTTCCTTTAGGATTATGTCCAGGCACTTCTTATCGACTTAAGAAGTGCAAACCAATAACTTTGCCTTTACAATCTCTCTAGTGTTCCAATCTCACTCGACTTAGAAACCTCAGCTAGCACACTCACTAAGTATTACCTCTTAATACCTAGCTACCCAAGTAAGTTCCCCAACTTGTTACAATTCCCTTTCAAATATTCAAATGAAGAATAAGTACGCAAGAATGATTTACACTTAAGCTCTTTGCATAATGTAATTCTTTCTTGTATCTTGCAATATGCTTCAACTCTCCCTTTTACAGATTTGAAACCTTCTTGACCGTGGAGCAATACTTGCCATTTTATCAATATATTTTGTCCAGAATCCAATGTCGTTGATTTGAATTTTGGTGTTTCTAAACTTGGCTCTTGATTGATGATTATAATTGACCTTGATTGCTGAGAGAGAAGCTTGATTTGATCTCCAAAGATCTTACTGTAATCAATAAGAATAATTTTACAGATAAACACAAGATTGATTTATTATACATTCCCAAAACTTGATCAAATAAAATCTTTATGAGATCTTGAATAATAGATAAGGATATATTGCATCATCAGATAAACTCCATCCAGACAGAAATAAAGACTTATTTCCAAGTGTAGTAATAGCAATATATTGTAAAGAATAAACCAATATATCATATAAATCATTTTTCTCAAAACTAGAGTCTTGCAAAGATAAGATTGGTTAGTATAACTCAATATATACAAATTAAGATTTGTCTTTCACTTAAAACACCCAATGTCCTTTAGTTATGAAATTAAAACAGTCATTGACATTGCTGCTGACATTAAGAGAGTTTTAAAAGGATATCATCCAATCAAGGAATGGGAAATATATACTTGATGGTAATGTTGTTTATTGCCCTAGAATCGACACACATATGTCATGTCCTATCTTTCTTATGTACTAAAAAGGCGAACCGAACATGGACTCAGGCTCTCCCTAATGTACCCACAGTCAAGTAACTTTTGGACATGTCATTGAAGTTTCTTTGACGCATTAGGATTAAACTTATAAGTCGGCTTGTTTGGAAAAGAAGCGCAATAGGACATTAATTTGGTGCTCAATTTCTCTCAAAAGAGGGAGCCTCAGGGATAAATAATTAAGGAATACATACTCGGACTATCTCAAGATTGATTGAGGTAGAGGATGTATGGGTTTCACTTACTCACTTATGTTCAATTATACCATATGTAAGACAAATAGAGGCTTGCTCTTACTAATGGCTCTCTCTACTCATGTTTCACTCATGTAAAGGTTTTCTTACTTCCCTTCCCCAGTTTAATTTTTTAAGCCTTTGGCGCGGTTATGGGGTCAAAGTGAGAATATGACCCTTGTGCTTGAATGCATATGTATTTGTGTGTCCATCATGGATCACATGATTCTCATACACCTAAGGTCTACCAAGTAATAAATAAAAAACATCCATAGGGAGAACATCACAGAGCACTTGACCATAATAAGCACAAACCAAAAATGAAATAAGAGCTTGTGTAGAAATAGTTACCTCGCTCCCTTACTTGAGCCGTTGAAGAGTGTATGGGGTTTAATGCACCTTGGTGGGTAACTGAAGCTTGTCGATGAGTGTCATTGAAGCCACAATGGTGTAGCTTCCTCCATCAATGATGAGCTTACACACCTTCCCCCAAATTATACTCCAACATTTGGAGTTATCAAAGTGTGATCCTCATTTTTAAATTCATCATCACTAGTTTCTTCCTCAATAGCTTGAAGTTCCTCGGCCTCTTTATCCTAATTAGGCAATCTGCTTGGAAGTGCCCATATCTATAGCATTTGAAGCAATTCTTTCCCTCTAGCCTCCTGGGTGGTTCATTAGCAATCCCCTACCTTTATCGAGGGATTTGATAGGGGTCTGAATAGCCTCATTCTTATATTAAGGAGAAAATACCTTTGTGAAGATGTAGGATTGATTTATGATGGAAGTTAGGAAAGATTTTCTACCCTTGAGCTGTTTCTCAACCTTAATAGATAGATTGCAACCATCATCAAATGAGAGGTAAAGAAGTAAGTTTACCTTGTTAGTAATATGGAAGGATAGACACTTCATGAACCTAGCAATTATGAGCTCGAACTCTTTAGTCAATCCAACCCTTGAGTTGTTTAAAATCCCTAATATATTTTTCCACCTTAAGATTCTTTTGGCTCAGAGAAGGTGACCCTTAGGTAGAGGTCTTTCTTGTAAAAAGGCGATAGGAACTTCTCATCCATATGCTTTTTAAGTTTGGATCATGTTTTAATCTTGGACTTAGCTTCCCTTGCTTTATTCCTCTCCAGGTTGTCATACCACAAAGATGCATACTCTTTCATCTTGAGGATAGCCAACTTAAAAGATTTCTCATCATTGTACTCATTAAGTTAAAAAATCCTCTCTATAGACTGACCAATCTAGGTAGCTTTCTGGGTTGAGGTTTCCATCAAACTCCGTGCCTCAATCTTGAAGTCTCAAAGGTCATCCCTTGGATATCATCTCCTCCTTACTTCTCTGTCCCCACCATCATAATCATCATGAGATGATGAATAGGCAATGTCAATATGGTTAATATCAAGCCCCCGGTGGTGCTGGTTTCATTGCCTAGATCCTTTACTTGTTCAAGCTTCCTTGTAAACTGTCTCACTTGCTCCTGAAGTTCAATGATGGTCTTACCTCCCCCTCTTCTGATGGGCTTGCTCCGGGGGAATGCCTCTAGAAAGAGAAGGATCTCCTTCATTGACCATGGTATTGCAAGGAATGAAGGTATAGGATGAAACAGTGGAACCATGAAGCATAGGGGGATAGCGGGTGGCTCTGGAAGATAGGGGCAAAGAAAACAATCTACCATGGTCTGTGGGTGTGGCCACAGACAGTCCGTAGTACGCTCTGGCCATTTGCACGAAGTAGTTTTTTTAAAACATTTTATGAAAGTATTTTACATAGTTTAGGGTTTTGTTTGGATTAGGGATTGTGATTGGGCTATTTTTGGGGTTATTTACAAACTAAATAAGGATATTTAAAGAAGAAGATCTAAAGGTAAAATAGTAAAGAAAATCGTCAAAGCAAATCAAACACAAAGATTGAATGTTTTGATGCTTATCTAAATGAAGGAACTTTTTTCTCTAATATTTAATGATCCAT
>NCQV01112928.1:0-12777 GCA_002740545.1 Lophocereus schottii | reverse complement strand
ATCCACGATAAAAAGTTGACAATTTTTAGCTTATCGACCCACCCTGGATGCATTTTCAAAGTGGCCGTAGCTGCAACCCACTTTCCAACCCAACAGACCCAGCCCAGATTTCCTAACCCGACTTTCTAGCCCCATAATTTTCACACCTGGCATCCAAAACTCGAATTCTCAACCATTCCACAAAGAGGCGCGGTGTTATGATTTTGTGTTTGGTGTTCTCGCTAATTTCCACAGTAGCTAGGTTAAAATTCTTAAAACATGCCACTATTCCTGACTGTCCCAGTTTTGATAGTCTCTGATAAACAGACCATAACTCCCTCCACACAATTCAAAACCTAATGATTCAAAAGGCATAATGCAAACGATGCCTTGGCCCACCAACCCTCCAAATTTCATGATTTTCAGGCCAAAAGATCGATGGGAATAAATTTTTAAATTTACATGTATTTTTCTATCCCTAACAGTGGCATGTTCTCATCAAACCTCAATCCAAAACCTGATCTTTTTACTCCAATAATCACGTTTTAAAGTCTCAGGATAACCCACTTAAAAATGTAATGACCTTCCCCCCTGAGCCAAGTCGTCTAAGTCAAGAAAAACCTACAATTTGATAGCAAAAATACAAGAAAAATGTTGCACGCTTACCTTGATGTAAATTCGGGAGAGAAGCGATTTGAGTGTCGAACTCTTTGGGTGTTAAAAATCTAAAAACAAGCACAAGAATGATGAAGTTTAATTTTCCCGTTCGAATTTTGTATAAACTGTGAAATCTTTAACAAAAAAAAATTGCAAAGGTTTCTGGATGTTCTTGCATGGGGTGCATAGGGATGCACCCCACTTACCACCAAGGAGGTACAATGTCCAGTTGTGGTCGTGGTGGTCGGCGGTCACCGCTGCAGGGGAGGGAGAGAGAGAGAGAGAATGAGAGAGAGGGGGCACGAGAGGAGGAGAGAGAATGAGAGGAAGAGAGAGAAAAAGATGACTTGAGAGAGGGGGTTTAGGGTTTAGGGGTCGGTTGGCCAAGGGAGGGAATTAGGGTTTTGGGGGGCCGGTTGGCCAAGGGGAAAAGAAAAGAAAAAAAAGAAAGTGGAAAAAAAAGAAATGGAATGGAAAGAAAATGGAAGAAAAGGAAAGAAAATAAAATACATTATAGCGTTGATTTGCGTGAGTTTGGGAGGAAAAATTTTAAATTTTAAAATAAATAGATACGAGGGAAAATAAATGAAAAGGGTAAATTATTGAGTTATGAACCATAATCCGCAAGTATTTGAATCGAGGCAAAACAAAATATTTTGCATGAAAAATAAATATAAAAAATTTAAAAGGCACAACTCGTGACGAATGAGGTTTAGAATAACTTGGATTACGAGGGTTGATCCATGTCACAAGATTTCCAAATTTAATTTTTTGGGATTT
This sequence comes from Lophocereus schottii, assembly GCA_002740545.1. Classification (NCBI taxonomy): domain Eukaryota; kingdom Viridiplantae; phylum Streptophyta; class Magnoliopsida; order Caryophyllales; family Cactaceae; genus Lophocereus; species Lophocereus schottii. The sequence continues at coordinate 11,361 of NCQV01112928.1, read as the reverse complement.
TACATACTATTCCACTTAAGAAAGTTTCGTCACTGAAACTTCACCAAACTGCGACACCCTACCATTACGAATATGAAATTCCGGGGTTTTACATACTATCCCACAGGTTTCGTCCTCAAAACTTACACACACCTGGCTATAGGAACAAATGAGGATATTTGTCTTGCATTTCCTGTTGCGGCTCCCAAGTACCTTCAGACATCTCGTGGTTAGCCTACAGGAGCTTCACTAGGGGTACCGTTTTCCTTCATATGTGCTTTTCTTGCCGATTCAGGATCTGTATAGGCTGTTCCTCATATGACAGGTCTTCCTGGAGCTGTATAGGATCAGGCTCGATTATATGTGGGGTATCTTGAATGTATTTCCATAACTGCGACACGTGGAATACATTGTGTACTCTTGGGAGTTTGGTCGGTAGCTTCAGCCGATAAGCTACTTTCCCAATTCTCTATATGACTGGGTACAGCCTGATGTACCTCGGGCTAAGCTTTCTTGCCATCCCAAATCTCACGACTCGCTTGATTGGGAAAACTCGGAGGAATACCTGATCTCCTACTTGGAACTCAAGGGGCCTACACCTCCGGTCGGTATAGCTCTTCTGGCGACTCTGGGCGGCTCTCATTCACTCCTGGAACACCCTTATTTTATCTGTGGTGGCTTGAATTAACTCTGACCCTATAGTCAAAGCTTCATCAATCTCCTGTCCACAGAGCAATGTTCTATATTTCCTCTCGTATAGTGCTTCGTACGGGGCCATGCCAAACTCTTTTGTGGTAGCTGTTGTTATAAGAGAACTTGACCAGCGCCAGCTGCTCGTTCCACGCACTTTTAAAGTCCAAAGCACAAGCACTTAGTATATCTTCTAATGTCTTAATAGTGCATTCCGTCTATCCGTCCGTAGCAGGGTGGAAGGTCGTACTAAAACGTAGTAGCGTCCTAAATGCTTCTCGTAACTTCTACCAGAATCCCAGCTGGAACCGGGTGTCCCGATTTGATATTATAGAAGTAGGTACCACGTGTAACCGTACTATCTCCTCGAGGTATGCTCGAGCTAATTGGTCCAAGGTCCAAGTATTTCTCATCGTTATGAAGTGCACTGTTTTTATGAGTCTATCCACGATAACCTAGATTGCGTTTTTCATTCGCTGAGTCAATGGTAAGCCCATCACAAAATCCATGGATACTGAGTCCCATTTCCACCTAGGGACATCCAGGGGTTGTAAAAGTCCTGCTGGTCGTTGGTGTTTGATCTTTACTCGCTGGCAGGTTAGGCACTTTGCCACATATTCGGCCACTTCTTGTTTCATGTTACTCCACCAAAACGTCTATTTTAGGCCCTTATACAACTTATTTTTCCGAGGGTGTACCGAGTGTTGAGTATTGTGGCCCTCATCTAGGATTTTTTTTTTAAGTGCCTCCATGGCTAGAACGCACACCAGATTATGAAATCATATGGTACCATCTTCATGAATCACGAATTTGGGTGCTTTACCCACCAATATTTTTTCCCTGATCTGTTCGAGTTGAGGGTCAATAGTCTGGGCTACTCGAATTTCCTCTATGAGCGTCTGCTGCGCTTCCAAGGAGCAAAGTATACGTTTAACCTTCTTGGTGATTACATTTCTAATTTTCGAAATTCCTCACACAGTCTATTCGAAAGTACTAGCAAGCAGCCTAGTGCTGGATACGGTCAATGGCTTACCGCATCTACTACTATGTTGGCATTCCTGGGATGGTACTGAAAATGGACATCATAGTCTTCTAGAAATTTTAAACACCTTCTCTGTCTCAGATTCAGATCCTTCTGTGAGAAAAGGTATTTCAAACTCTAGTGGTCGGTGAAAACTTCACAATGTACCCCATACAGATAATGCCTTCAGATCTTAAGTGTAAACGTAATCGCCGCTAACTCTAGTTCATGAGTTGGGTAGTTCCGCTTATGTGTCTTCAATTGCCGTGAGGCATAAGCTATGACATGACCCTTTTGCATTAGTACATAACCCAACCCACTCCGAGGGGCATCGCTATATACTATGAAATCTTTGTCAGTAATAGGTAAGGCTAACATCGACGCACTCATCAGTCTCTTTTTAAGCTCCTGGAATGCTTCCTCACATTGTTTGGTCCATTATACTTAGTGACCTTCTTGGTCAAGTTGGTAAGTAAGGTGGTAATCTTCGAGAAATTATGAACAAATCTGCGATAGTACCCTGCCAAACCCAAGAAACTCCTCACTTCCGTCTGGTTCTTAGGTCTGGGTCAGTTTGTCACAGCCTCTATCTTTTGGTAGCCCGCCGACACTCCCTTGTTGGATACTACGTGTCCCAAAAATGCTACCTTCCTCAACAAAAAATCACACTTCGATAATTTGGCGTACAACTCATTTCTCCTCAATACTCCTAAGGCTGCCCGTAGGTGGTGGGTATTCTCCTCTAGGGTCTTCGAGTAAATTAGAATGTCATCTATGAATATCACCATGAATTACTCTAGACAGGGTTTGAAAACCCTGTTCATAAGGTCCATAAATGCTGTCGGGGTATTGGTGAAGCCAAAGGGCATCACCACAAACTCATAGTGTCCGTACCGAGTACGGAAGGCAGTCTTGGATATATCATCATCCCTGAGTCGGAGTTGATGGTTTCCCGAACAAAGGTCTATTTTAAAAAAGGTCCCCGCATCTCGTAACTAATCAAATAGGCCATCTATCCCGTGCAAAGGGCAGCGGTTCTTGACCGTTATTTTGTACAGCTCTCGGTAGTCTATACACAGTCATAAGGTCCCATCCTTCTTCTTCACAAACAAAATCGGGGCTCCCCATGGGGATGTACTAGGCCAAATATACCCCTTCTCCAAAAGCTCCTCCAACTGTGTCTTTAGTTCTTTCAATTATGCCGGTGCTATGTGATAAGGTGCCCTAAAGATAGGCGCGACTCCAATGATTAGGTCCATACAAAGCTCCATCTCTCTAAGGGGTGGCATGCCGGGGATTTCATTGATAAACACATCTGGGAATTCCTTCACCACAGGGATGTCCTCCAGGGAGGATTTCATATCCTCAGTTTTCACTACGTGACACAGGAATCCCTCGCATCCTTTGCCTAATAACTTATGAGCTTTCATTACTGATACCAATTTCACTCCCATTCTGGCTCTCTGGCCCCTATGCATTACCTTCTCCCCATTGGGCCCCTTTAGGGTGATTTTTCATCTTGGGCAGTCTATCTGAGCCTGATATTTAGCTAACTAGTCCATTCCCAAGATAACCCCAAAATCGGTTAACTTAAACTTGTATAGGTCTGCCAGGAACTCACATTTATACATTCTAATAGAGCAATCCTCGTATAGCTCCTTATACGTCACGGTCTTCCCATCAGGGAGAATCATGGATAGCAATGAAGATTGACGGATGGGGATTAGTCCTAATGTCTCAACCAGTTTAAAAAATAAAGGAGTGTGGCACCCAAATCAAACAAAACATCTACTGGCTGAGTTAGGAGAGAGAAAGTACCCGTCACAACATTAGAAGGATCGTCTACTTCCTCCTTCCGCATCACATAGACCTACTCCCATTATTCTAGGGCGGTTGGTAGGGAGGTCGGGCTTAAGCTTGCTGAGGTGCCCGATTTTACTGGTTGGGGTTGGCCGCCGGCCCTCCCCTGTTCTGATATGGTTGCTGGGGTCACTGCCCTTGCCCGTGACCTTGGCCTTGCCCTTGCCCTTGTCCAGTAGGAGGTGGAGGAAGTGGGCAGTCCCGAACATAATGTTGAGGGCTTTCACAATGAAAGCACCTCTTCACCGAGCGGCATTCTCTAGCGTAGTGACCTGGCTCCCCACAAGCATTACGGGTTACTTTAGGTCGTGTATTAAGGTGCTTGCCTCCTCGATTAATACTGTTCGAGTACTGATTCCCAGCAGGCTGACGATATTGTTCTTGAGATTGGAAGTTACCCCGGTTATCCTCCTTCCTCTTAGTTCCTCGCTGCTTGTTGAAGTAGTTACTCCGCTCTTTGATCACCTTTTCTACGTTGACCGCATTGTCGTATAGGTCAACGTAGGAGGTGTACTGACGTACTGACATCCTCTCTTTGATAGTGGGGTTTAGCCTGGCCTCGCACTGGTTCATCTTCAGCCTTTCCTCAGCTACAAAGGCTAGGGCAAATCGTGAGAGCTTTATAAATTTGGAGGAGTACTCAAGTACGCTCATGTTCCCCTACTGCAGTTGCGTAAACTCGCCCTCCTTGGCCTTTTGAAGGGAGATGGGGTAGAAATGATCCTTGATCATTTCCTTGAACTTGTCCCAATCAAATCTAGGTTTATGTTGTCCCTCCCTCACCATGGCCCACCATAAGTCAGCCTTGTCCTTCAAATAGAACACAGCAAAACGCACCTTCCACTCTTTGTGGCATTAGAGTACGTCGAATAGTTTTCCCATGCCCCTAATCCAATCCTCAAAAGTCTCAGGGTTGGGAATGCCATCGTAGATGGGTGGGTGATGGCTCCCAAATCTTTTAGACACATAGGAATTATCCTCCTTGAACCTTTTTCTCCCGAGCCTCCATTAGCCTCTGCAGCTGCTCCACTTATTTCTGTAGCATCTCCAGCAGTAACAAGTTGGTGAGTTTAGCTCTAGTTGGCGGATCAGTCTTGTCTACCTCGCCGCAAGACTCATTCCCATTCCTAGGACATAGGGCCACCAGCCATTCTGGGAGGGTCGACATGTTAACCTCCTGATTCCCAAGGACGCTTGTAGCATGGTGAGATCCGGTTTGAGATTCATTATTGTTTCTTGCCATCTTGTTTGAGAAATAAGTTGGGTTTAGTTCCCTTCCTAATAGTTCATTTCATACTTCCTACCGAGGTTTAATAACACAGTTCATATTAGTGCCTCAAACAACATTTGACAGGTGTTTGCTTTCAGCATTTCACCACATCCATATCGTACAATCACATACTCATGCATTTCACATCATACAGGCATCATGTTCACATAATTCACATCTTTCACAACAGACACGCTGGTATTCAGATAATTTGGGGGAATTTTATTGCATAGAAAAATTTTCCAATATCATAAGTGCTCCGCACTAGTACTTTTCATTATATCACAGTTTATAACTTTATTAACCATAGTGGCTGGATAACAAAATCAGAAAGGTAACTAACAATACTGTCTTAGCAAAAAGAGAAATAAAACAAGTTTCCTAAATGCTATGAATTTCTACTTGTCGGGGCTGTCCAGTGGACAAATACGCCTACACATCTGAGCACATCTGCTCCGCTTCCAGTGGGTAATCCCGGTTACAAACTCACCCCTTTTCTTCGTAGAATCAGAATCTATCTCTGCTCCCAAGCTTTCAGGTCCTCTGGTTTGGTCATCTTGCACAATGCGCTCCCTCCTTCCTTCTTCCTGATCTCCCTCCATGTTCTCTTTCTTGATAGGCTCCATCTCGCACCCACTAGAGTCTCCCTCGAGGACTTTACTTCCCATCAACTATCCCTCACTCACCTCGAAATCCTCCTCAGGGTCCTCCTTATGATCCTCCTCCTCCATTGGTTCCCTCTCACTTGGGTCCTCTTCAGGGTTCTACTCGGGATCCTCCTCAGGATCCTCCTCCTCTATTGGTTCCCTCCCACTCAGGTCCCCTTCAAGGTCCTCTTCCCCTATGGGTCCCACTTCAGTAGGGTCATCTCCTTCTTTATTAGAGTCCCCCTCATCATCTGTAAGCTCGTCCACCTCCTCACTAGCTATGGGAATACGCTCCAAGTCATGGGGTCCCTCTAGTCTCAAGTAGTCTATTAGGTCAACTACACTCATGCCCATGCACTCCCAATCGCACCAACAACACCTCCCCTATGGGTGGCGATCACGAGCCCGAGGGTGCAGCTCATCAGCTTGATAGTGCCACACAGGGTCCCCATTCAGGATCAGCAACAGAAAAACCAATTGATTATTCTCAATCCCAAGCAACTATGGGCCCTATCCTCCAAATATTTGGCTAAAACCCACCTCACAAGTCGTATGTGGTCGCACACACTCTAACCCGACTTCTTAGGTAACTGGTCATCAGACAAGGACCTCCTGTACAACCACAATGTTGGGTACCCTCCATTCCTATACAAAGTAAGTACACATACGATATGCATCCAAACCACAATCATGCATTCATTTAATACTATATACAGATATGTGCAACACCTACCCTATGCTACACTTATGCTCCAACAGTCCTTAAGTCTACCAGTTTTAGTTCTTAGCTTTTTACTGTCTTTTAGACAAGCCTCCAGGTCAGTTAACCTGGGCTCTGATACCACTTTGTAACACTCTGAAACTCTAATTTCATTTCTCATTTACTAACCTTCATCCTACATGGCAGTGGAACCTAATTGGGGTGTTACCACCATATTTTCTTCTTAGAAATACTAGGCTGGATATTGAAATAACAATTAATGCAATAAACTCAATAATTCTTCAATTTCCACATTATTCAAATACTAGTAACATCTACTAGATCAAAACCAATATTCATAGTGAACTTTATCTTAACAACTAAACTTCCATCCTCTTTGACTCATACGTTCAGGCCTCACTCTACTTTCAGTTCTATAGTTCCATGCATGACTAAATCACATGAAAACAAAACATTTTATAAAAGTGAGATAAACTCAGTAAACAATCACCCCTAAAAGTTAACTATGCACATAAATTCATTTTGAAAGCATTTTAATGGGGCAGGGAAAATAACAAGACTCCATAGATACATTTCTCATTAACATAGCCTTCTATGGTTATTAGCTCACAAAGATGTAAATTCATAATTTATGATCCAAACACAACAGTCAGATTTAAGGTGAGCGACCCCACTGGGTCTCATGGCCTGCGTGTCAGTTCAATGCAGCCATTTAACTCATTCCTGGCCTACCGCTACTCAAGCGGTTACTGCTCAACCCTTTCCTAGCCTACCACCAATAGGGATGGTTACTGCTAACCTGGCCTACGTCTCAGTACAGCACGTGGCCGCTCACATGCATGCACTAGTTTCCTGGGGAAGGCTAATGGCCTTCAATCAACATAGTCAAATTAAATCTCACCCAACTCAGCCTTTATAGTTATTGATTACATTTCTCCCTATTAGGGATCAATTTAGCATAAATGACTTCATTCCATCTCAGCCACTTCCCCCAATGACAAACCACAACAGTAAAGCAGAAATTTCCAACAAAACATGGCAAGGTCTCAATTTCATAGCATATCACATCATACAGATTCTGCTATGTAGTTACATTCAGTTAACTCATGCTATCGTTCCTTTAAGTCAGTAAACTTAACAGTTCTTACGATATTCAACGTACACGCAGTTGCAAACAATGCGGGGAATAGTTAGGGCATGATTGTTACCTAGATACCATACAAATTACGGGCTCAATTACTACTCTAAACTTACTGTTCTGCACTTGGGCCACTACATAACCCACACTCAGTCTAAACTCAAATACATTACCTCTTGGTCTTTTTCTTACTTCCAATAATTTTATAAAATTTTACCCATACTCTTAGGGCCCTTAATTCAAGCCCAAACTAGGGTCCAGATTCGGCCAGAACTTGGCCCCCACTCCAGAGGCCATAGCTTCTGGTCTCGATGTCTAATTTATATTTTCTAGCCTAATCCAGAATCTTTAAGTCGTTCCCTACCCCTATCATCTTTAGGTTGCGCCTGGTTTCATCCCGAACTAGGTTGTTTTCTCACTTATTTTAGCAGTGTCACTGACTATCTTGGTCTGGACAGTCCATGGTGAATTGGTTATAACTTAGGCCACGCTACCCCAATCGGCCCGATTCCAAAATGAGGTTAGGTGAAACATCCCGAGGCATCCACTGTAAAATGTTGATGATTTTTGGCTAACCGACCCACCTTGTGTGAATTTTCAAAGTGGCTGTAGCTGCAACCCACTTTCCAGCCCAGCAGACCCAGTCCAAATTTCCTAACCTGAATCTCTAGCCCCATAATTTTCACCCTTGACATCCAAAACTCAAATTCTTGCCCATTCCAGAAAGAGGAGCTTGTCTATTATGACTTTTGTATTCAGTGTTCTTACTAATTCCCACCATACCTAGGTTAAAGTTCTTAAAACTTTCCACCATCCCTGACTGTCCCGGTTTTGAGAGTCTTTGGTAAACAGATGATAACTCCCTCCACACAAGTCGAAATCAACGCAGAGGATGCCTTGGCCTACCAACCCTCTAAATTTCATGATTTTTAGGCCAAAAGATCAATGGGAATAAATTTCAAAATTTGCATGTATTTTTCCATCCTTAACAGTGGCATGTTCTCATCAAACCTTAATACAAAACCCGATCTTTTTCCTTCAATATTTAAGTCTCAAGATAACCCACACCTTTCCCCCTAACCCAAGTCGTCTAAGTCTAGGAAAACCTACAATTTGATACCAAAAATACAAGAAAAACGTTGCACGCTTACCTTGATGTAAATTCGGGAGAGCAGTGATTTGAGTGTCGAACTTTTTGGGCGTTAAATCTGAAACAAACATAAGAATGATGAAATTTAATGTTTCCTATTTAGATTTCACATAAGCCATGAAATCTTAAAAAAACTACAAAGGTTCTAGGATGTTCTTGCATGGGGTGCTTGGGGATGCACCCCACTGACCGCCAAGGAGGTACGGCGGCCGGCTGTGGTCGTGGTGGCCGATGGTCACTGCTACGGGGGAGGGAGAGAGAGAGAATGCAAGAGAGAGAGGGCATGAGAGGAGGAGGGAGAATGAGAGGAAGAGAAAGGAAGAGATGACTAAAGAAAGGGGGCTTAACGGTTTAGGGGTCCGCTGGCCAGGGGGCAAATTAGGGTTTTGGGGGGCCAGTTGGCCAAGGGGAAAAGAAAAGAAAAAAAAGAAAGATGAAAAAAAAGAAAAGGATAGGAAAGAAAATGGAAGAAAAGAAAAGCAAATAAAACACATTCTAGGGTTGATTTGGGTGAGTTTTCGAAGGAAAATTTTAAATTTCAAAATAATATAAATAGGAGGAAAAATAAATGAAAAGGGTAAATTATTGAGTTATGAAGCACAACCCGCAAGTATCTAAATCGAGGGAAAACAGAATATTCCAGATGAAAAATAAATATAAAAAATTTAAAAGACTCAACTCATGGCAGAAGAGGTTTAGAGTGGCTTGGATTACAAGGGTTGGTCCATGTCACAGGATTTCTCTATTTAATTTTCTAGGGTTTCACACTAGGTTAGGTGTTGATTGTAGCCAAATTTATGCCTCACTCATTTGGGTCAGGAGGTTCATGAAGCATCAATTACTCCATCTCAACTCATAAGCCACGACTTATATCAAAACTGACCAAGGCTCATGACCCCTTGTCAAACAATTAGGCATAATCCCTCATAGGGAAATGAAAGTAACAAGAAATAGGAGGTGTATCCCAAATAAAGTGCACAAGTGGAATGTAATTCCAGGCTCTCTTAAGCCTATCAAAGCTCTCAGCTTAATCAAAAGAGTTATGTGTGTATGCAAAATCAGACACACGAGTCAATGATCTAATAATAATGTGATTATATGAATGCGTACACCATCTAAAGTGATCTAAATGCTCGAAATAAAGTCCAATATCTCTAGAAGGGGAAAGGAGAGGACCAAGGCAAGGCTAATCTAATCAAATATGAAAATCAAAGCTCACAAGATGGCCTAAAGTCAAGTCTTTCACCTTAAAGTGATCCTTGAGTCCCTCTATGTCAATATCATCAAAAGTCTAATCTAAATAAGGACTGCCAAGCACAAAAGTCTAGACTCTACAAAAGTAGACTTGGAAGGATATAAATAAGGGAGAAAAATGGGGAAGGAAGAAGGAAAGGATGAAATGGGAGGGTGGGAGCTAAGTCAAGGGAGGACTCAACCTGAATGAGATCGCAACACTCTATATGGGGTCTAATCTCACTCATCTCCACAACAGAAGGCTCATCAATTACTAGTCCTCAGTAAATGTATCCCCTAACTCAACAAACATGTCACACTGATTATTAGAACTAGCATTAGGCTCAAATCCATCTCCCTATTCAAGCTCTCGTAAGGGAGCCAAAGAAAGAGACGAATCATAAACAGTCAGACTACCCTCAGGGCTATCACTAATTGTGCTGAACTCTAGAGGGGTACAACTGCTAAAGCAGATGAGGGATCACTCCATTCCTCGAGATCATTACAATGTGTTTCATCATGAAAATCATGCCCTAAAGGAATTGGTTCCTTACTTCTAACATCAAAGTCCTCACAAGTCCTGACCTCAGCCATAGAAGAGCCTACACTAAGGTCCGTCTTGAGCAAATTATGCAAGTAAAGCTCCCTACTAAGAGCAACCAATGCCTCTAATCTATGTGGTCTACCAAGTAGCAGACAAGAATCAACATCATTGTTTAAGAAATTAAAATAATCACATGAAGCTGGAGCACATGGAGTATGAGAGTGCTCATAAGATATAACCCTAAATAGACTCTCCTCTAAAGGTGCAACATGCATAGTATAAGGGTCGGGAATGGAGTAACAAAAGTTCTCACTAGCATTGTCATATTCCCTAAGTGTCATGAGCCAAATATTCAAATCCCAAATTTCATCTCGAGTCTCAGTAAACAAACATCCCAAACCCCTAAGGTACATAGTCTCAACATGACCCTGATATTCATCATTAAGACCCTCAAACATCAGTTGGCAAATTTCCAATTTCTAAAAATGTTGATCTTCGCATTGAGCACGAAATTCATTGAATCTACTCAAGTACTGCAAAAATACTTTATCCTCATCTTAGGGAAAATAGAAAATTGTCATTTGTTTATAAGATTTTTTTAAGTTTTTCAATTTTTAAGGGTTCTGAAAAATTTTTTTCAATTTTTTCCAATGTTTGACTTTTCTACTTTTTTGGTTTTCTCAAGAAATGAATTGAAGTAAGTCAATACTAATAATGAAATAAACAAGCCAAAACAAAATATATGCAATAAATAAGAAAGTAGCAAAGAAAAAGAAAATGTGACCGAATCTCATGTTGTCGTGCCCAGGCAGCGACGTCAAAAACTTATACGAAATTTTTGAAGTAAAATCTATAGCAACAGGCATACAGCTTTCACTGTAATACTTGCGGGTCGTATGATCATATTCTTAGGGATGATGATAAAATTATGTCACTAAATATGCAAATAAATTAATCTAACATCATTCTAAATTAATAAAATAATAAACAACTAAAACTATTGATTATATATGGATCTGATTCTAAATAATTACTAACTATTCACATTATATCATTGTGATGTATATGTGGGTGGCAAGTGAACCAAATCAAACTCAAATAACCCAAA
>NCQV01112871.1:3903-16912 GCA_002740545.1 Lophocereus schottii | reverse complement strand
GAATGAAGTGGAAATCCCCAAGCGTCAGTCTCAAATCAATACAACTAAAATCTCCATCTAGTCCCCTTAATGGGGGTTTTTATTGGCTGAAATCTAAACTAAACTAACCTAGAAAAGTAGAAAGAAGAACCCCCTGAAAACCACGAAGGAAGTGCATTTAAATAGGACTCGGCGAAAACGAAACAGCGCATGCGAACAGGAAGAGGCACGACCGTGCCTATGTGGCACGGGGTGGGCGTGCCACATTGCTGGCCCGTTTTGCCTGGCTGGCTCTATTTTTCGTCTTTTCGCCTGTTTTGATCCTTTTTCGCCCCTTTTCGCAGTATGTGCTTGGTTCAACTTATTACCTGCCAGAATAAACAAAACAAGTAACAATCTCAAAGAATACTCAATAAAACAAGAAAAACTCTAAAGATTAGGTTATTATACGAGCTAAGATTACATGAAAAAGGCATGTAAAATGCGACAATTTATCGCCTAACAATAATAAATGCTTGGGTATGGTGTAAAACATGAAGCAAGGATGCCATCCCCAATTTCTTATGTTCTTAACATTGCACCAAATTATAATCAACTTTCTACATACTGGAAATGCATTATGCTGCAAAACCCATTATTTGAATTAGTATAAATAGCAATTGCAGTAGTGATTATGTTAGAAAATATATCGCACTGTCTTAAGTGAGTTGTAATAACAATTTACTGCAGTGAATTATATGAGGGAGTCTAACCGTTGACTCCATACTACTTGGTAATATAAGAGTTGTATGCCACAAGATAAGTTGTCACACATGGCAAGTGTTGTCATTAATGGGTTTCAAGTTATGTGTACTTATGTAAGCTACTGAATGTTAGGTGCACACAAACTGTTTTACCCTAAAGGATGTTCTACAATTATGAAGGTAATACATAATGAAGAGGTGAACGATATTTAGATCTAGATTGTTAGCTGACATTGTAACTTTGGAGTCGTTGACTAAGACTATATAAATAAATATGCCTGAATCTAGGATAGTAGGTGTTGAAAATCTTGAAAGGTGCAGTGAGAAACTCCTGTAAAGGTTCAAGATTACAAAGTCTGCTGAGCCTATATTGATCATACTTATCATGAAGTTGAAATAGAACCTAAAGGCACATTGAAATTAATGAAGGTGGATCTTAGCGTGAAGATATACATAATTGTTAGGAAATTAGAGCAAACTAATTTCGGAAGCATTAGGATGAACAAAGATAACCAAAAGTAAAACAATGATAACAAGAACAATAAAGAACACCAAGATTTATGTGGAAATCGAATGCGGAAAAAAACCATGGATGGTGATGAGCACAAACAATCCACTATGAGAAGGAGTGAGTACAATGCGGTCACAATCACAACGAGTGATGTGGTTAAGCAACAAGATTACGATCTCTCTCTCAAATCTAGGAAAGTGGAATGGAATACTTGAATGGTACTTCTGTTGGTGTGTTGAGAAGGTAGGAGGTGTGCCCTTTATAAAGGGGTAGGATGAGTAAGGAACCCGCTAGAAACCCAACCGTCATAGCTAAACAGCCACCGTTCGCCACGGGCAATGGAGTGCAAATTGGGCTAAAACCCAACAATATCCACCTTGGCCCAATTTTCACCAACTCTCGTACACCGCCAAAGCACCCCAAAGGGTAATCAAATGTTGTGAACATCAACTGAGCCGCAGCAATGCTCGAACTTAGCTATAGGGAGAGGCTTAGTAAGTATATCTGTAGGATTCTCCGAAATATGAACCATTCTTCCAACAATCTCCCCTACAGCAACTGTATCTCTGACATAGTGATACTTGACACTTATATGTTTGGTCTTGGAATGATAGGCATCATTCTTGGTCAAGTGAATAGCACTGTGCCTATTCGAAAACACCAGAGTAGCACCTTATGGAACTCCAAGCTCAATAACAAGGCCTCTCAACCAGATAGCTTCCTTCACACCTTCAGTAGCAGCAACATACTCAGCCTCCATAGTAGAAAGTGTTGTAATAGACTGAAGTGATGATTTCCATGAGATAGGATCTATACACATAGTGAAGATATACCCTAAAATAGACCTTCTCCTGTCAAGATCACCAACATAATCAGAATCAACAAAACCTGTAATATCCCACGTAGCAGCTTTGTTCCTGCCAAACACCAATCCTCTATCAATTGAACCCTTCACATACCTAAGGATCCACTTCACAGCTTCTAATGATCCCTACAAGGACTATGCATATAACAACTTACTACACTCACAACATACGACAAGTCAGTCCTAATGCACACCATAGCATACATTAACCTACCAACTGCAGTAGAATAAGGAGCATGAGACATCTTCTCAATGTCCTCCTCAGACTGTGGATAAGATTCAACAGACAATATGAAGTGAGCAACAAGAGGTGTAAAAACTTCCTTGTAGTTACCCATATTAAATCAATCAAGTACTTTCTTAAGATATCGACTCTAAGACAAGTACAGCTTATCGGCTTTTCGATCCCTCTGAATCTCCATACCTAGTATCTTCTTTCCTGCACCTAGGTCCTTTATCTCAAACTCCCTACTGAGTTAAGATTTCAACTTATTGATCAAGGACTTATCCTTGAAAGTTATCAACATGTCAAAAGAACTATCAGAAAATTGCCTAAAATATACACAATTATCGTACCGACTGTATGTGTATCCTTGTCCAACCATAAAGGTATCAAACCTTTTATACCACTGCTTAGAAGCCTACTTAAGTTCATACAAGGACTTCTTCGAATGTCATACACATTGTTCCTTGTTGGGAATAACAAAACCCTCAAATTGCTTCATGTAAATGTCCTCCTCCAACACCTTATGAAGGAATGCAGTCTTTATATCAAGTTGCTCTAACTCCATATCAAACAAGGCAATAAAAGCAAGTGGCACTTTAATAGAGGTGTGACGAACAACAGGAGATAATACCTCATTGTAGTTAATACCTTCCTTTTGGTTACATGCACGAACAACCAGGCTTGCTTTTCACCTTACATCGTCAATCCCGGCTATGCCTTCCTTTCTTTTATAGATCCACTTGGCAATTAGAGCTCTCCGGCCTTTAGGTAGCTCACATAAATCCCATGTTTGATTCATGTGCAGGCTATTCATTTGTTCTTCTATAGCAGGGACCCAATTAGACGAGCTCAGGCAGGAGATGGGTTCAGTATAAGTTGAAGGCTCAGCACCTTTAGGAATCTCTTCTGCAACTGTAAGAGGATAAGCTACAAGTCCCTCACTATCTACATAGCAAGCAGGCTTTCTGATCTCCCTCCTAGGATGATCATGGGCTATGGAATAATGTCCTACACCTAAGGTTGATTAGGACTTGTAGTATGAGAACTGGATTCAATAGCCTGAACCTCTCTTCTGGGATGATCAGCAGCTCTACCATGAGCTACTGCAGTCCCCACCTTGACCTCCACCTTTCTACTGTCATCCTCTTGATCAGATGTACCAGTAGAAAAAACAACAGATTTCTTCCCAGAAGATAACATAACATTTTCATTGAAAGTTACATCTCTACTCTGAGTAAGTTTCTTAGAATCGGGACACCACATTTGATATCTCTTAGATTCATATGTATAACCAAGAAACATGCATTTAACATCCCTCAGAGCTAACTGCCCGTCATTTACATCTACAAACACAGGACATCCAAATATTCTCAATGTAGAATAACCAATAGGATTACCAGACCAAACTTCTTCTAGAATCTGAAATTAAAGTCAATGGATGTATGTGGAGATCAATTCACTAGAAAACAAGATGTTGAAACAGCTTCAGCCCAGAAAGCTATGCAACTCCAAAGCACTGCATTAGAAAGCATACAGTGAGCTTTCTCCAGTAGAGTCTGATTGATGCGTTCTGCAAATCCATTCTGTTGGGGCTTACTAACTAATATCTTATGCCTAGCTGTGTCATTAACAATGCAGAACTCAGTGAACTCCAACTCACAGAATTGAAGACCATTACCAGTCCCGAGTTTCTTTATCTTCTTCCCAGTCTAGTTCTTAACAAGAGCCTTGAACTTCTTGAATATGGGAAACGCATCATTTTTCAGTCTCAAGAAGTAAACCTTGACTTTTCGTGAGAAGTCATCAACAAATGCTAACGTATAGAACTTACCTCCAAATGAAGAAACCTTTAATAAACCCCATAGATTAGAATGGATGTAACCATGGATCCCCTGCGTACGGTGCTTAGTTGTAGAGAAACTAACTATCTTCTGCTTCCTAAACACACAATGATTATAAAACTCCAGTGTACTCGTACCTGTGCTACCTAAACAACCTTTCTTACTCAGAATGCTCATTCCCTTCTCACTCATATGACCTAATTGCATATGCCATAATCTCATTGTATCAACATATGCCGATGTTGTACAAACTGCTACTGAGCCTATAACTGTTGCACCCTGCTGAAGATAGAGACTTCCCTGATTGAATCCTTTCATCAGCACCATAGCACCCTATATGACCTTCAGGACACCATTCCCTGCTGAGTACCTACAACCATTAGCCTCAATAGTACCCAAAGAGATGAGATTATGAGTCATATCAGGAATGTGATGAACCTTAGACAAAGTCCTAACTATGCTATCATGGGTTTTAATCTATACAGTACCTACTCCTGCAACCTTACACTCGGTGTCGTTGCCCAGAAGTACAATTCTAGTATCAATAGGCTCATAAGTAGCAAACCAGTCCCTATAAGGACACATATGACACATACAACCACAATCTAAAACACAATCATCACCTACCCCCTTTCCAGAGGTAGTGGCACGAGACATAGTAGCAACCAACACATCACCATCAGACTTAGACTCAATAACACAATCAGCTATAGCAGGTTTCTTAGACTGATTTTCTTTCTCATTTTTCTCTTTCTTATTTTTCAGTTTCTAACAATTGGAAACAATATGACCCAATTTACCATAGAAATTACAGGTCTTACCAACACAAAGATTTCTAGATTTAGAACGGTTCTTTCTCCTACTACCATTCCCCTTTTCTCAGTTGTTCTAACCCTTACAACCAATCCCTCAGCAGAATCAATATGAATATCATCATCAAACTTTTCTTTAGACAACAAGTTTGGCTTAACATCATCAAACGATATAGTATCATAATTACTATATAGCATGCTCTCTTTAAAATCCTTATATAAAGGGAGTAAAGACACAACCCACAAAATAGCCTTATCCTCATCCATAATTTTCACCTTTAAACTTTCAAGATCAACAATAATCGAATTAAAATCATTTAGATGTTTTTGAACATGAGTACCTTCTGCCATCTTGAAAGTGTACAACCTTTTCTTCAATCGAATCTTGTTGGTGAGACTCTTCGTCATATAGAGTTCCTCCAGCCGAACTCAAAGACCCACTGCAGTTATCTTATCAAGCACCTCTCGTAAGACATGTGGTGCTAAGTACAACTGTATGACCGAAAGTGTCTTCTTCTCCAATTCTTCCCATTTGTCGCCCATCAAAGAATCACGCTTCTTCTTCTTCTGTTCCGCCCATTGTTCTTCTGCCATTGTACTGGGTGTCGTATGAGGTCCTGAGAGAACCTTCCACAACTCATGCTGAATAAGAGCCACTCTCATCTATACCTTCCAGAGATTGAAGCTATTCTTTGCATCAAACTTCTGAATATCAACCTTCATATTAAAGACATCCTAAACCTTGCTCTAATACCACTTGTTAGGAAATTAGTGCAAACTAAATGAGGAAGCATTAGGATGAGCAAAGATAATCCAAAGTAAAACAATGATAACAAGAATAATAAAGAACACCAAGATTTATGTGGAAACCCAATGCGGAAAAAAACCACGGACGACGACAAGTACAAACAATCCACTGTGAGAAGGAGTGAGTACAATGCGATCACAATCACAACGAGTAATTTGATCAAGCAACAAGATTACAATCTCTCTTATAATCTTTCTCTCAAATCTAGGAAAGTGGAATGGAATACTCGAATGGTATTTCTGTTGGTGTGTATAGAAGGTAGGAGGCATGCTCTTTACAAAAGGGTAGGATGAGCGAGGAACCTGCTAGAAACCCTAACCGCCATAGCTAAATAGCCGCCATCCACCACGAGCTGTTGAGTGCAAATTGGGCCAAAGCCCAACAGTAAGAAGTTCTAAGGAAAAAGCATGAATAATTTCTCTAATTATGGTGGATTAGGTGATGAGTGCTGATGGGTTAAGCTATGCTCATTAGATTATGAAAAATAAATTAAGTGAAGAATATTTTACTTTGTGGAGCATCAGGTGATTCGATAAGCATACTCTTTAGGATTAACAAGGACTAGACAAAAAGGGAAAAAAGATAGACGAAGACAAGGGAAGAGTGAGAATAGAGGGCACTTAGACATTGGATTCATCAAAGTAAGGAGAGTGGCAGTTCACAACTTTAAGTATACTCACTTTGTGGAAATCGATTATTGACACAACTTTAAGTTTACAAAATCATCACGTCTATGTATCAACAATTCTAGAAGTCATAATTGTATTTTAGCTAAGGATAAGATTTGGGGGGATAAATAATCTCAAGAGAAGTATAATATAAATAAAATGGTTCTATGGGTTGAACTTAGGGCACTTGATGTTGATGGATCACAATTTAAGTTGTTGAGGAATTGGGAGTAGTGATTCAAGTATATATATTGTATGGACTCCATAGGAGTATTACTATTGATTTTATAGATTGACATGTCAAATTCAAAAGGGCATCACCAGGACATAACTTTAGGTACAACAAGAAAGGATTATCGGCAATAAGATATGTGAAATGTTTATATAAAGTTTGAAAACCCAACCGGCTTTCTTTTAAGCGTGTCAACCATTGCAAGTTTAGCTGCATGAGTCCCTATATTAATCCAAAAGAGTTTATAGTGACGTTTGGCCAACTAATATTAGGCTTTCCATGCAAGATATCAGTAATGTAATTGTGTATCCTTTCCTTGAATCCTTGATCTCTTTAGTTACAACCTAGAGCTAGCCAACCGCTATTATACAATGAAACAATTTAATTTGTAATTCCTTTTAATTCATACTAACCACCTTTGATTTGTAAAATCTGTTTGATCGCTTCAACAATACTTCATTACATATCTTTTCTGTAATTGAATTGCCTCATGACATTAATTTTTATGGGGAATTCCTATCACCAAGACAAGATATATCCATCTTGCTTTCACTAATCATCTCTAGTCAGCTTACTTTTTGTGTTCATCCTTTCAATAATAGCACAACCTTTCTTACCCATAATGAACTTTGATTTTTGGTTTTTTTTTCCCGTTGTTATGACTACTCCTAAATCAACATTTAAAAGGATGTTCCCTTTTTATACAAGTGAGCCCCAAATTAAATATGTTGATGACCAAAGTCTATCCATATCTATGATGCTTTTGACTCATTTATTAGCCCTGTCAAGGGTTGCTAAGTATACATCCTTGTGAGTGCGACTTGAACTTTTACGGCATGTCTTGCATATAAGATCACCTTATTCCTTACATAAATGTCGTTTCCTTATTCATGCTTTTGCAAGCTCTCCATTTGACTTTATAACCTTGACCTTTATTTTGCTCTTCTTATCCTTAGGGATCAGTTGGAAACCATTATGACTTTTTCCTCTAGTATTCACATAATGCTAAAGGTGGATTCTTGCATAGCTAGTGAAAATTACCTTTTATAAAGCCTGTTTCGAGTGCTACATCTTATTTACTATAGATGGATAATTCATAGTCTGATCTTGAGCAGTACCTTATGTAAATTATCCCATGCAATAACGACATTTAATATGCTCTTAAGCATTTGAACACCACTTAAAATGTCTATTTCCTGATTGATTTGTGTTTGGAATTAATATTAAATGTTCTTATACCCAAGTAATTAATGTCTCGGACTATTTGACTCTTACTGCCTTACATTCCAGAATTGTTGATACTTATAGTTATTTTCATTCCATCTACCCATGGTACAATTTTCATCACCCATCGTTTCAAATCTTCCATCGTCCTTTCATTAAATCTTACATTAGCAACATTCTCATCATTTTTGGTCATTAATCTACTCTTCCCTTAATCATCTTGGCTTGTTTATTGGCATCATCTCTTTGTTATTTTCTCTTCTCAATCTCGAGCATTTGCTTAGAAGATCTTAATTGATAAATGAACCTTGCTGATTAGTTTGTCTTTTGTATTAATGTTGTTATCTCTATAATTTCTCATATTTGTTTGATCTACCGTATCTTAAAAATTTGCTTCCTACCAACATTATTGAATTTTACTCTTTATTCAAAACCTCTTGAATTTTTTGGATCATCAAGAGTGCTTATATCTTCTTTCAAGCATGATTTACCATGTCTTGGAGACTTGTTGCCAAATATTGAATACGTTCCTATTTGATATTAAATGGTTGTTGATATCGTGGTACTTTTGAATCATCATCTGGAGTTAGAGATGCAGTTAAACTCTTACTATTTCGAATGAATGCTGATTATTATAACTCCACAAATTTTCTTGCTTTTAAATTCCACTTCTCAAGATACGAACTCGACCTTTGTTTATGCAAGTGGTTGCATTCCTTAAACTTGATTCATATTAACTGTTCTACACTCTACCTGTTCAAATTCAACTTCGTCCATTGGCATTATCATGTTGAATATGGCTAGACGGTTACCTTCTTGAAACTCTATTGCTACTACTCAATTCGATTCAACTACTAAGCCTAAGTGTAACTGAACTAGTTGTCCCTTCTAGTATGGTTTGAACTCATTTCGTCAACCTTCCCTATGTTGGATACCATGACTACTCTATTCCTTTTAATAATAACACTACCCTTATGATTTTGATATTTAACCACACCTTAGTGTGAAGACTTGAGAGACAATCTACCTCGTATTCCTCATAAGACTCAAATAAGTCGAAATTCCTTTCAATTTTGGATGCTTTAATCTTTTCTTATCTTATGAATGGCATAATTTGATCCATAATTTAACCGTCCAACTGCCCATCCTGACTGAGATAGTGTAGAATAATTGCCCTTGTCATTAATATGGCTCGAGAAGTGTCTTAATTCGCTTGTGATTCATACTTGCAATCCACGATGCTTATGGCCTTCTATTTTTAACCATCCACTTTGCTATTTATTTTTTTTGTGGGTGATGACTCACTTGGTAACCATTTCCATCATTTAATTCTTGGATATGTTCATCTTTAACGTTGAATTTAGATCTAGCAAATTTTTAACTAGTCTAGTGAGGGAAGATTACGCAAATATGCTGCAAGACAAAACATAAAATATCCCTTCAATGCTACTTCGAAAGAGACCATAGACTCAAGTTACAAATTGACATCAAATCTCAGGACATAGCCAATAATTTATTCCTCAGTGGGCATCTAATAGAATTAAGAAGCACAACTGGGGACCCTTCAGTAATAGTAGAATCCTAAACAATACCTAGTTGTATTTAAATGAGAAGGACATAGCATTGAGCATAAGTCAGAGTTAATAAAGATCTAAGAACACATTAAGAATGCCCTAGAGTCGACAAAGAGTTCTGTTGATTAAAAAAAGAAGACCATTAGAGTTTCAAGTGGGAGATAAACTACTCTTAAAAGTATTGACGGTCAACGGTGTAGAGAGGTTTAATGTCAAAGGAAAACTAACAATAGGCCCTATGAAGTTCTTGAAATGTTTAAGTGGCTTATAGATTAGATTTATCTACAAAACTCAAACAAATCCATAGTGTTGCTTATGTTTCACAACTTAGACAGTTTGTTGGTAACCCGAACCACATAGTTGTGAACCAGTCTATAGAGGCTACTAAAAACTTGGTTTGAGGGAAGTTCTGTGCAAATACTAGATTATAGAGTTAGATCGGTTTGTAATAAGAGTCTCCATCCAGTCAAGGTTCTATGGGACAACCATACCTCATCTGAAGCTGTATGGGAAACAGAAGAGGATGTGAGCAACAACTACCAATATTTGTTTAAGGAAAATCTAAGATTTCTCTCAAAATTTGCAAGTTCTGAAGACGAAACTTATTCTAAGGGAGGAATGTTGTAATAGCTCGCACATAAATCATGTTTATTATTTTGGTTAATTTCCACTTAAATTAATTAAGTTGAGTGATGCATTTTAATTTAGCATTCAATACATTTATGTAATTACAGATTGAAACAACGAAGTGTTCTCAAAATGAAATTTAATCATGCTTCACACCAAATCATTCAGAATTTATAAATAAATATATAAATAAAATAAATAAATTAGCCCATTTACAAATGGGATAAAAATTATAATTCTCATCAATAAGTATATCTGTATACAGTTTGCTCATCCATGCTATGTAAACAAAATTGAAATATCGATGAATCAAACATTAAGAAATAGAAACATATATGTTGATCATATACCTGGCAGGGTTTATAATTTTCTTCCAAAAGTTGAATATTAATAATATCTCGGTTTTAGCATTAATGATTGTTAATTAAAAATAAAAGGGGGAAAAAGGGAAATAAAAAATAATAAGTAAGAAATATCTAGGTTTTTGTTGAAATAAATTTTAGTAAATCAACCTACACCCTCCTATCTTCACACACATGCCCTCCCTATCCCCCATATTTTTCCATGCAGCATCAACTTCCCCCCTCCCTACTCTACCTTCTCCTTGTTTCTTTACTCGGCCAGCCTAGTGCCAGCCACCAGCACAGACAATTGCTAGCTACTAGCACATCGCTGTTGGCCCCCAACACTACCACTACCCTCACCACAACTCCTTTACTTGTTTCATTGGTATTTTAAAGGTAAACCCTAACTTCCTCCTCACCTAGTCCTACTCTTTTTGCTCCCTAATTCGATTAGTCAGTGCACTGATTGAGCTTCATGAAGGAATTAGATTTTGAGCATGGGCTACTGTACTGTATATTTGTGATACAATTTATTGAATTTTGAGGATTCTTGATTGTGTTTTAAATAGAACCAAGGGGTGTAGGAGTGAGAGATATGCTATGAAAAGATTGGAGAAGAGTAAGGAGACTTCAGGTGGAAGGCAAAAGGCATTTAGGGCTATAAACAGACCTAAAAGCAGATCGAATTTTGAAATAAACTAGTAAATATTGGAGCATCAAAAAATTATATTTTTAACGGATAAGAAGGTTAACGAGCTACGTTTCAATTTCCTCTAAAATTGCTTAATTTTAAGTTTTGTGGGCAAAATTATGGCCGGTTTATTGAAACTGCGTAGAATAGACCAGAGCTATGCACGGTTTTACTTAAGCTCAATTTTAAGGTTGTGTTGTAGTGGTCCTATTTTGCACTTTGAATGAAAGTGTTGTGGGACTTCCTACGCTTTTTCCATATTGGGGTTTCTAAAAGATATGAATTTTCTAAGGTAGAGCCTAAAATGATAAGAAAATATCACGAGACGGGAATCAAAATTTTGGGAGCCATCTTTGCATAAATAGCGAAACTGGTTCTTAATATGGAAATTGAGACAATTCAAAGTTTTGGAGCAATAGTGAGGACGCTATATAATTAAATCAGGTAGTAAAGATGATGGATTACAATTAGTGTTAAAGATTAATTGTGCATTTTTCTAATTCAAGGAGAAGAATAAAGATTGTTTCATGTTTGAATGATGGGGAAATGGTACCTATTCTTGTGGCCTAAAACAATGAATAGAATCTTTTCAATTTGGATACAAAAATATGGTTTGACATTGCTAATCAATTTGGAGCTACAAATTGAGCTTGAATAATCCAACCTCTTAATAGGTAAGTCACCTAACTATTATGACCTATATTATTAATTATAGTAGCAATGGAATTTATAATGATAATATGGATGATGAGCAATAATAATATTAACGATGATTATAATAACTGTAATGACTATAACATTAATATTACTATCAATAAGCACCAATCATAGCATAATAACATCAATATCATTAATGATTATAATAACAAGGATATTACAAAGAAGGCATGTATAAATAGAAAACCAAAATACGTTTGTAGGTTCAAATAAACCATTTTGAGTGCTTCGATATCAAAGGAAAATGCGAAGGAGAACTATGAATTATTCATTAATGTTGTAACTAATAAAATTATTTGAAACTTCTCTGACCATCAAAATATGCATTTGGAGTAGAAACGAGGCCATTTCCATTCTTGCCAAGCCGCAAATAACTATTTTATAAAAGGGGAGAGATTTTAAAATTTTCAGGTAATTATTGCATATACCCTTCAAAAATTCATATGACTGTTTATATACCAAAATCTCACCATATATAAATATTTAATCAATCATTTTTGAGCATTGTTTTTCCACATAATCTAGTGGACTTACTAGTTATGAATTATTAGGGTTCAGGCCCTTCAGTTCACTCGCACAGCTTTAGCTCAGGTTTCTTGATCGGCCTAAGAGGTGTTCACTTATTCAATGATCGTAGTATACACATGAGCTCAACCAACAATAGTTTCAATATAATTCTCTTTCCCCCTCTTTTTAAACTAGAATGAATTGAAATGTGGGCCCCTAACTAAATCATTCNNAAAGTTTTTTTTGTAGTATGGGAATAAACATACTAATTTCTCGAAATATTATTGAGTTTCCTATTTTAGGTCAGGAGTAAGCAAACAGTCATCTCTAGAGCAAGCTCGAAGGAGGCAAGGCATTACAAGAAAAAGACCAAATAAAGATGGAATCAGTGACAGAATTTTCATATCAGCGACGAAATTGGCGACGGAATACGGTTATCGAATTTTCGCTCGTCGCTGAGTACCTGGCGATGGAATTTCAAAATTCCGTCATCGTTGGCGGCGGATTCAGCGACAGAAATTGCGATATACTATTTTTTGCCGGGGAAAATTGGCGAGGCAGGGTGGTGACGGAATGCAAAACCCTTCGCGCATCAGAGACGAAAATAGCGACGGAATTTTCATCGCTGATGGCGATAGAT
>NCQV01112862.1:0-14596 GCA_002740545.1 Lophocereus schottii | reverse complement strand
AAGCATTCAAACCGTGCAAAGTGGGAAATCCTAGTCTTTGTGAGCAGAATTTTGGCATGGTCATGCCGTGTCCATAGGCACGACCGTGCCACCTTCAAGTCTTCTTGTTTCACTTATTCAAGTCGTTTACTTGGTAGGTTTTAGCTTGGTTTCATCCTTCCCTTGACAAATCCATCACAGCCAGCATAATTCATCACAATTTCCTTGGTTTTCTCATGATTGTAATCTCCCTTGTTTTGTGAGTTTTCACTCTTAATTTCAGTTTTAGTTTGGACCCTCGGGACATGCATCACACACTAGCCCGAAAGGATTGGTTAGTTAATGGTAACCGAAATTCCCGCTATTTTCACCAATCCATGAAAGCCCGAAAAGCGCATTCTGCAATTCTTAGAACTAAAGACGCCTCGGGCGTCTGGATTGATGAGTCTGCTCAACTACAACATGCCTTTGTTAATGACTTTAAACTTCGATTCAAGTCGACCCACGACCCAGCTCCCACTACCGTTGATCTCCCCCCTCGGGTATCAGCAATAGATAACGATAAATTACTTTCACCTATCGAGGACAGGAGATCAAAGAAGTCGTTTTCCAAATGGATAAATTCAAAGCCCCTGCTTCAGATGGCTTGGGTGCAGCCTTCTTTCAAGATCACTCAAGATCACTGGGCGACCATCCAACAGGATGTGTGTACGGCAATTAAATCCTTCTTCCAGGATGGCTAGCTTTCAAAGCAAATTAATCACACGTTAATAGCACTGATACCTAAAGTGGCTAACCCCACCACGGCAGCACAATTTAGACCAATTAGCTTGTGTAACACGGTTTATAAGATCATAGCAAAATCTTAGTTAATCAAATGCGGCCATGACTAGCAAATATCATTGACCCCACCCAAAGCACCTTCCTTCCCCAGCGCTCTATCCATGATAATATTCCGTTAGCCCATGAGGTTATCAACAAATTCAATAACATGAAAGGAAAGAAATCATGGGTCGGCCTCAAACTAAATATGAAAAAAGCATATGACCAAGTTGAATGGACCTTTCTGTTTGACAGCCTTCAAAAACTTGGCTTTCATGACAAATGGATTGATTGTATCAAGCAATGTGTGACTATGATGTCCTATTCAGTCATTGTCAATGACGAAGTTTTCGGTTTTTTTAACCCAACCAGAGGTTTGCGACAAGGGAACCCGCTATCCCCATACCTTTTTCTTATCTGCATGGAAGGGCTAACGACATTAGGTCGTCAAGCAGCTTCCGCAGGAAAAAGTGGCATTGGCTTCAAAATAGCACCCCGTGCAATGAAACTACCATGTCTCTTCTTTGTAGATGATAGTCTCCGCTTTTGTCAAACAAATCTTGAGACATGCCAAAAACTTCATGGCATCCTTAACTCCTTCTGTCACAATTCAGGCCAACTTATTAATTTTCAGAAATCCTCTCTCATTTTCTCTAAGAATGCCACTTCTCAAGTTCGACAAATGGTTTCCCCTGTTTTTAATATTAAGCATCATGACAATCTAGGCAAATATCTGGGTTGCCCCGTGTTTAAAGGACGACGTAAAAATGATTTCTGGCAGAAATCGGATACATAGAAAGGATTACCAATGGTGGCTTGGGATAAGATATGCAGACCAAAATCTCTTGGAGGACTTGGTCTAAGAAAGACAACTAACATAGAAACTATTTCATAAGGACTGCCTTTGGTCTGAACAAATGGCGGCTAAATATCCTCTTGACGAAACATTTTTCGCTGCTAAACCCCGTACTACTGATTCTTGGGCATGGAAGTGTATCCTACGGAATCATCATCAATTTCGTAAAGGTCTAAGATGGGTTGTTGGTGATGGTACTTACATTAATTTCTGGTTGGGCAGCTGGTGTGACCAAAGCAGTCTAGCTAATCTAATGTGTATTAACGACACCACGATTTTGGATACGACCCTCACCGTTTCCCAGTTCATCCTCCCAAATATGACTTGTGACGTCCCAAGATTACAACATCTGGTACATACGAACTGCCTTCGACTGATATTGGCAACCCTAATATCGGCTAACCCTATCCCTAACTCGATCTGTTGGAGACTCTCTGGTAGTGGCGATTTCTCCACCAAAACTGCCACTTGGGCTGCCCATGGGGTTGATTTGCGCAAAACCCCTTCGTGGGAATTTAACTGGATTTGAAAGCTAGACATTATGCCTAAATTAAAGATATTTCTGTGGCAAATATGGCACAATTCATTACCAACTCGAGAATGTTTCTTTGCTAGGGGCTTGGATGTTGACCCTCTTTGCCCCCATTGTCAAACTGCTATTGAGGACGATGAGCATCTATTTTTACGATGCCCGAATGCTCACCTTATATGGCAACTAGCTCGTGATCACAACTGGATCACGACTGATTTTTTCCTCGCTCTCCGATCACGCTACCAAACTGGCTTTCTCACATAAAACGGTCTTTGAATGCCAATATGCTCAACAGAATTGTTGCACTCCTGTGGAGCATGTGGAAGACCAGAAATAATAAAGTATTTCGGAATGAAGATGCTAGTCCGCCTGTCTCCCTTATTCAAGCGAAACGTGCCAACGACGAATGGCGTATAAGACATACATTTTCAAATTCTTTTTTCCCACGCTCATCAACCACCCCAAATCTCAACCATAAGCAAACCAAATGGATCTCGTGGCAGAAGCCTCATGGAGGATTCATTAAAAACAACTTTGACGGATCCAAGAGTTCACAGGGAGTAGCCGGAGGATTCATCATCCGTGACTGGAAGAGAAGATTCATCCATGCGGAAGCATTTCACCTAGGAGCAGCTTCAGTCCTAGTTGCTGATGCCACAGCCATGCGCAATGGAATACAAGCAGCGATACATGCAGGATCTGCAGATGTGCAAATCGAAGGAGATAATAGTATCCTCATTCAGGCAGTCCAAGGAAATATTCATAAACCATGGGAAATTCAAATGCTAGTTCATGACATCACTACCTTTATCTCTCGCTTCAACAATGTTAGCATCAACCACACTTTTAGAGAAGGAAATAGGCCGCCGACTGGCTGGCCAAGTGTGGGCTGACTATGCATACTAAGAGGTTATGGTCTTCGGTTCCGCCTAGGGACCTCCTTTGTATCCTCAAGGAGGATAATTTAGGTCGAACCCTTGAGAGAGGGGCGTCCTAAATTGTATTGCCTTACCTTTCTTACAAACAAAAGAAAAAAAAGATTCCAATTCTGTGTGTGCAAAGAAAAGGCGTCAAAAATCTGGCAAAAACACATATCCAGTCAAATTTATTGCATTGATCACATTGCAACAGCAAAAATTTGGGAAATGTATTCAAGCTAGAAAATATTCTTATGGCAATCACGAGACAAACTAGCATGAGTGGCAAAAATCATAGACCACTGCACTACATGGCCATAATAAATTCATCGCATGTATGTTAGAAATGCAACACATTTGGAAAGAAAAATAGAGGGAGAAAGCAAAATCTTATAGGCAAAAAATTAATGGTGTGAATCATCAATCAACTAATTTTGGTAGAAACACATACCTCATTAACCCTAGTTTTAATTTTTTTGAGCAACCAAGCAAGTTTCAAGGCACGAGTAATGCGTTCAGGTACAACATCTGTAGCAACTTGGTACTCCTTGATAGATTGGAGACTACAAAGAGTGCTACGTAGCGGTGGCCCAATTTTGGGAAAGGGAGGCAGCGGTGAGGCGTGGCGCCTGGCAGTGGCCCAATTTCAAGGGAGGGAGCCAGCGCTGATGGGTGGCGCTCGGCGGTGGCCCAATTTTGAGGGAGGCAGCGGTTTTTGTGTAGCGCCATGGCCATGGAAGGCCGGAGGCAAAGAAGGAAAGTCGGGACTGAGGCTGAGAGCTAGCCAGGGAGGTGACTAGGCGGAGGAGGAAAGTCAGGGACCTCGGGATCGGGGTAGAGAGCTCTATAGTGGGGAAGGATTCTTAGTTTTAGAAAGCGCGAGGTGCACCGAGGCGCATAAAATCCCAAAGCATAAGTCGCAAAGCACAAGGCGCAAGGCAAAGGCGCCTGCATCACGGATGCGAGGCGCACTTCTATGCAAAAATGTTTAGAAGTCATTCACATTTCACAAAGAATATTTTGTAGAAACAAGTTTGACAATGCATTAAAAAAGTGATTAGACATTATTATAATTTATAACTACTAACACCCCAAAAAATCTTAAGATATGTTATCTTATTATCGTACTTCCCCAAAGCACACACTTATTATACAAGTATAGCTCACTTTCAGCTTCCCAGGAATAAAAAGAAGAAAAAAGGTAAAGACATGGCCAAGAAAGATGAGGAAAAGGGGGATGATATAACCTCGCATCCTTGAGATGCACCTTATCCCTTCCGAGGCGCTAAGAAAGATGAGGAAAAGGGGGGACGATATAGCCTCGCATCCTTGAAGCGCACCTCATCCCCTCTGAAGCGCTGACCTGATAGCCTCATGACGAAGAGCGCCCAGGCATGCATCAGGTGGGCTTTTTTAAAGAGGATTGGAGGAAGAAGTGGGGGAGGCAACGGAGTGAAGCAGTGAACATAATTAGGTTTTAAGTGGACTTGAGTCCACCGAATATTCTGAAGACTTAGGCTATTTTAATTTAATTTTTTTTCCAATTAAAATATGTTGTTTCCCCTAAAACGCCAAGTAAAATTTTGGAGGAAGCTTAATTATTCATACTCTGAATTGTTAAATTGTTATCATACTTTAATCCTTACAATACTTTAATTATTAATCAATATTCTGAATGACATTATTGTCATCATATTTTATGTTAATTATGTTATTTTTATGTTATGCCTATGTTAATTATGTTATTGTTATCGTATTCTGCATCACTTTTATGTTACTTATGTTACTTTTATGTTATTTATATTAATTACATATTTGTTAAGTTATATTTATGGTAATTTTATGTTATTTATTTTAAATATGTTATTGTCATCATATTTTATGGTAATTATGTTATTTTTATGTTATTTACGGCCATGCTATTTTTATGTTAGTTATGTTATTTTTATGTTATTTTATTTTAGTTATGTTATTTTTAAGTCATATATTTATGGTAATTTTATGTTATTTATGTTAAATATGCTATTGTTATCATATTTTATGTTAATTACATTATTTTTATGTTATTTTATGTAAATTATGTTATTTTTAAGTTATATTTATGGTAATGTTATATTATATATGTCAAATACGTTATTGTTATCATATTTTATGTTAATTATGTTATTTTTATGTTATATGTGATCATCCTATTTTTATGTTAAGTATGATATTTTTATATTATTTTATGTTAATTATGTTATTTTTTGCTAAATTTAAACATATTTTAGGTTAAATTTTGTTATAAATAATTAATAAAACGCCAACCTCATAAATTTATAATAAATCATTATAGTTCAAATCGCACATCTTCTTAGATCAATCATTATTTTTATATAGGTCCAATAAAAATGTCAAGATACAGTAGTCAGACATCTGAAGACGTGGAATGGCATTTTGGTACCGCAGTTGATGGTAACAAAAAGCAAGTACGGTGCAAATTTTGTGGTAAGATAATAAAAGGTGGTATCACACACTTAAAGCAACACTTAGCGGACAAAGCGGGTAATGTTGCATCTTGCCCTGAAGTGTCTACCAGGGTTAAAAGAGACATGAATAAGTTACTGCAAGAATTCAAGGAGAAAAAGGAAGAAAAGTTTAGAAGGACTAGAGACTTAGAAGAAGAAATCGCAAAATCAATTAAACGAATTGATGTCAATGATGATGATGACGATGACGAGCATTTGGTAGAATGCTAGCTACCAAAGTCTACAACAACACCAACTCCATCATGATCAACAAATGTTTAGAGCGAGTAGGGGTAGAGTTTGCGATGAAGAAGGAAGTAATCAAGTGCATTAATCTGCTACAGAGTGGGAAGGTGGTTCTAGAGGAAAAGGGGTTATGACATTTACGCTTCTATCAACCTTGCAAGAAGGTGACCGTGTAAAATTAATCTTAAAAAAGATCGAACTACAACCAACAAGCAAATGTGAATGCTAGTTGCATGAAAACTGCAAAAAAGAAGTTAATAAAGGTTTTTGGAAGTTGGGTAATTGATAACAACCAACCATTCATGGTTCTTGATTCAATACATACCAGTCCATTCCTTGACATCATTCGTGAAGTTGTTAGGATGTTAACGTTGAGAGTTCTTATGAACTCACAGAAATATATCTACCAGAGGCTTGTCAGGATATGAAACAATGGATATAAAGATTTGCTAACATATGGCAGGAAAGGGTGTCACTATTATGTGTGATGGTTGGTCGAGTATGACTATACAATATTATCAATTTTCCTATCTGCCCAAAGGGCATCACCGTTTATCACAAATCAGTTGATGCATCATATATAACATGCAAGGATGCCAATTACTACTTAAAGTTGATTGGATCTTATTTTGGAGGACCTTGCTAACAAGACGAGCATGGGTAAAGTTATAGAGGCAGCAAGGAAGATCGCCAACTACACTACATAGACAAATACGATTGGGATGCGATCTATATGAAGAAGTTTACCAATGGTCGAGATATCATTACTGTGTTATGCCACTAACTTTGTGTCTCTAGATAGTGTAGTTAAACATAAATCTTCTCTAAGAGACATGTGGGAATTATCTGAGTGGAAGAACTTCCTTGCACTTGAATCTGCATGCTGCGGGTAAAACTAAATTGTCATTATTTCTTTTAATTATTCATTTATTGTTTATTAGTAATTAACTAATTATTATATTGTGTATGGATTGTTTATAACCTTCATTAATGTGATAACCCTTTTTTTTAAGGGCATTATTCAATCCTGAATACAAGTATCGAGAAAATCAACAAGGGGAGGCGATGGCCAAAGTACAAAGAGCAATAATAAGGTTGGAGGCAGATATAGAAACACAAATAACAACAATGAATTAGGTAAGGCTAAGGTAAATATATATTGACAACTCTAATGCGGTGTATGTGATATGTTTATGTCAATAACATGAATATGGATAGGCAGCTTTTCTTGTGTAGTCAAGGACAACATACTTTTGGAACACCTTCAACTAAAAGGGTAATGAAAGACACAATGCCAGATGGTTACATTTTCAAACACATATGTAGTTATAGTACATACGAGGGACTTGAAATATCTAACTTATTTTTGTAATTTGTGTAATCCACCCAAATGGTGAATAACTCATGACAGTTGTGCACCTGAAGTCTAACGCATTGCAGTTCGAATCCTAAGTCAAACTACCCCTGCATCTCGTTGTGAGGGAAATTAAAGCATGTCTAGTCAATTGCATACCAAGACACGAAATAGATTGACTTACAAAAAGCTCAATCTAATTGTCTACCTCCGTTACAACATTGAAACTGAGAAGTATAAGAAGATGCAGTCAAGAGGAACTCACCAATTCTTTCACTCCTATTGATCTGGATAACATCTTTGATGACAACAATCCAATAGATCTTTGGTTGTCAGGAAAGGAGCCACCAATCTTTGAATGTGATGACTTGCACTAGTTGACTATAGATGGCCAAGAAGAGGATGATACTACTATCAACATTGAGGATGATGAGGATCGGCAATTGGGTGTCTCCCCTCCATTTCGTTACAGTGTCGATTGACAATCTGAAGGCACCTACAGTAGTGGGTCTGGAAGCAATTTAAAGCCTCCAAGTAATCGTGATGGAAGTGGAGATGGAGAGAATCTGGAGATGGAGAGATGGAAGCAATGGAGGTGCAAATGATATTGGTACTTCTCAATCCTCTAAAATATCTTCAAAGGACATTAATCCCAGCATATCTGATCATAATGGTAGAAGATGTCACGAGTATCAAGAAGAGACCATTACATATCCTTATCGTCGCCTCATAAAGGCTAAGGACAAGCAACCAAAACACCATCTAATTATGAAAACCAGGCCGCGCATAGGTATGTAGATGAACAACAAATGCCTTCAAGTTTTACAAGGCCTGGTTACTGTAATTGATATGTGGTTCTGACGATTAAGATGGTGGTCTTGGACATAAGCAGATTGGTACCCCATCTTACCCGTCTTATCCTAGTAGAGAACCGCATTTTATTCAGTCCAATCCTAGTGGCCAAAGTCAAGACAATTTTCAGGTTTTCGACCATGGCACTATTAATTACGGGGACCATCATTATTATTGTCTAACAATTCATGGTGAACATTCGAGTTCAAATGGTCGATCTTTGATGGGCACAACTTCATTATACTTCTTCAATGAACAAGAGGTAGATACAAGCTATACAATAGGCCAAAGTAAGGACAACAATTATCAAGAGCCTCCTCATCGTTTGTTCTGGTGGTGATTATTTTTATTTTAGGCTTTGATTGTACAAAATGAAGCATGACTGCTAATATGTTTTATCTTTTGCTCACTCCTCTTGCTTTAAATAAACTATTTTATGTTGTACCGTTTCTATTATTTTGTAACCTTACAATTTGCATGAAAACTTCTGTATATTATTTTAACTATTGTAAAAATTGGCCCATTGTAATTTGGTAAATAAATAAGAGCTACGCTCAAAATAGCATTACTTAGCGAATTGTGGTACTAAAATACAAATACAAATTTTTAAAAGAAAAACTATATGAACCTTCTCACGCGGCGACAGACGTGAACCGTTCCATCCCACGGTCAGCATATCCTAATGCTTCCATATTATCGCAACCGTAACCGCAAACGCGACCAAATCCGTGCTTTAAATCCCTGGTTTTCACCCAATGACAACCACGATATGGAATGTGATTGCTTGAGTTATTATGTGAATGCTATTCGTCAAAACCCCTTCCCCTCACCAACCCCCCCCCAAAAAAAAGAAACAAACAGTTAAAGTGAAAAACTATTGAAGAGCAATGTAAGTCTGCAAATGTTTCAGCTGGCTCATGAACTTTACTGATTAAATCGTCATATCTGCAGAGCACCCAGTTCTATTAACTCCCTCGCATTTTCCCTCCCTTTGATGGAAATCAAGGGACAAGTGAAAAAAGTAGGGGAAGGAAAACACAATATTTAAGGATAAGGCCATAAAACAGGGGTCAGCCAAGGTGTTGGACCTAAGGTTCACAAATCCCTACCTCACCATTACAGTCTACACAATGAGTGCAAAGCAGGCCAAGTCTCATACTAGGTTGTGTTGTCACAAAATTTTGTTTGTAAACTTCCGTAATGCATGTACACACAGAAGGGGGGCAGTAAGCTACACAGTGATATCTTTTTTCCTGGACCCCATCAAACATGATTCTTCCAAATACATAAACCATGTAGAAGGTTTGCTAGAGCATGTGTTCAAAAGGATAAAGGAACAATTATACAACCCAAAGATACGTCCAAAAAATATTTGCAAAAATTTACCTTCAAATTGCTCAGCATCTTCACAGTTGCAGGGTTGAAATACAACTGAAAGCAGAGGTAGCTAATGAGCATTTATACTCGTAAATCTCAGAAGCAGAAGGATCAAAGAATCTTTCTGGAACGCCAACTGTCAGACCTCCACACATTAGCATCAGATATGGAACAAAGTGACCTATTTAACAAGGCATAAATACACCTAATGCCCAGGTCGAAAGAGACACAAGAAGGGGATGCATTGAACAAATGTGAGCCACAACACTTCTAACTAATGGTTTCACTGAATACCTGCAAATCTCCTACATTTTTGGTTTCTTAATGCAAATAGAACCTGGAATAAAACTGAAAAACAGGACAACATACATACAAAGCACAATATCTAATACCAGCTGCCAAAATCGCAGATCTGATGTATCATAGTGATAAAAACATATCAAACGTTAACCCTTGCAAGCATGCTGCTACAACCCTGAAATCATAAAATAATGCAGGTCTGACCCTTTTTGTTACATTTTAAGTTCTCTGCATATCTTAGGCCATCAAAAGTAGCACACTAATCAACTTTTTTCATTGTTGCATCCTTTACCTTGTTTCTTCGTAAATTAGAAGGCTGTCAAAAGACCAAAGGCCGACATTATCCCACGAGCAATAAAGACACAAGCTATTGTCTTATGCACATAGATTGTTTCAATTAATACAGCTGAACATTGCATACCTGCATGACGAATTTGAGATAGTTATTAATGGCATACAGAAGCGCTGGAACAGCCAGAAGCACGTTGTTGCGGGCCGCCTAGAGGAGTCAATACATATCAAGAACTAAGTGGATGTATCAACTGGCGCACTGTTATGAGAAAGAAGCAACATTGCTAAATTTTCACAAATAGGAAGTTAGACTGTGCATTTTGGGTTGATAACACTGCCTAATACTCCATACAAAGAAAGTGCAGGAAACTTTGGAGATGTATTGCTATACTCCAGATCCAAGTAGAAAAATTGCCCAACAATGGTTCTTTCTACTTCTTTCAGCTTTCCATAGGTGGGCATATCAACAATGAATGCAGTTATCTGGTACAATGATCAGTACATTGGATTTTTTTTTTTTTAAAATCAAGAGGAGGAGTGATCCTCCTTGTATGCCGTCAAATTATTCATTAACATAAGAGGGCAGTAAATCCCTAAACTAGCGAAGGATTTACAGACTATAATACTACTGCCAGAGATTACAAATCTAAGCGGAAAGCCATACACAAAACCATGGTCTGTATCCCCTGCTAGGTGAGGTACCATTAACGTAAATTCACCCCACTCTCTATGAAGTGCAGGCAGGGTTCCCGCATAAACTGATACTGGCAGGAAAAAAAAAAAATTAAGTGGCCACCTTAAAAATTTGTATGTAACACCGAGGAGTATAAAATATTAAAGTCAATCACTAAGGTGCATAAAGTGACCCAATCAAAGGGTTTCCCAAAGTAATTAATTAAATGATTTTCTCTTTCTATGTTTACATAATACATATAATATCAGCTGTTGATTGTGAAAACTTAGAGAATTGTACAATCCTTGGAACCTTACTAAATCATAAATGAGAGGGGAAAATTGTCCTCTCTCTTCCTGAACGAGTTTCTATTCTTATGGTCCTTGTCTCACTCACATCATTGCAGTGAAATGACCCAATAGTCTACGTTATTTTGTTTCATTCCCTCTACAACCTCCATTTAGGAGCTTTTCTCAAACATTTTCTGCCCTTTAATTATAATTTGTTGTCACTGTCAGTAGGTGTATCAGCTTCCAATGGGCTTCAACACTCACAACTGTTTACTAGATACACCTCTGTAAAATGATAAGACCACAACATAAATTAAGAGGACTATGGTGCCCAAGAGGGCAGACGCTACAGAGTTCGGAAAAAAAGATATTCAAACATACAACCTCAATCTGGAAGAATACCTGAATAAATGTGGAAAGGGAAAGAAGAGGCTTTTCTCCTACTTTCTGATGTCTCGCCTGCAAAATAAGCCACAATCTTGGAAGTCAATAAGAAGGTGACTTAAAGGACAATTTCCAACCAAGATCCTGAAGATAGCAATTAATGTTTTGGGTTTGATACTTTGGTTACAGCCAGCCAACTAGTTTGTCGTCCTTCACTTTTGAGTTGGTGGCATGCTTATTTTTAAGGGATAACTTAGGTGAATTTCTGTGTTTTTTGCCTCTTTTAAATTAGGTAAACTTACACAGATGACTGCAATTTAATTATATTCCCATATCAGAAGACTGTTCGAT
This sequence comes from Lophocereus schottii, assembly GCA_002740545.1. Lineage (NCBI taxonomy): Eukaryota > Viridiplantae > Streptophyta > Magnoliopsida > Caryophyllales > Cactaceae > Lophocereus > Lophocereus schottii. Next base: position 2,865 of record NCQV01112862.1, on the reverse strand, counting down.
AAAAAAACTCTTGTGCTGGCCTGCATCGATTGCCCAATAGTTTATCCTCCTTTACCTTCGAGTAAGTGACATACTGATTTCAAGTGGTCACTAAAGATACCATTCTGTGTTTTTCTAATTAGTGAAACTTAACACAATTGCCACAACAAAAATAATCCTGGGAATAGCAATGCTCCAATTAGCAAGGTACCTTTTCCCACATCAGCAAAGTAGGTGAAGCAAAAAGAAAGATCACTAAGGGTACCCAGCTATTTAACGCTACCTTAACTTTACACACATGTGCCGGCGCACACAAATTAGATAAATTGAAACTAAAATACCATGGGAGATGGCCATTCAAAAGTGGTCAACGTGAATCCGGCTCACAGCCTATTCAGGGGAATCAAACACTAGAACAAATAAAGATGTCTAGACGATAAGAAAATACAACATAAATGCATCATACTGGTATATATTGTGTCATATTGCTTACAGACTATTAGAAATTTCTCTTCAATCAATAAAATTAAAGCGTCTGCTAAATTGTCCTTACTTGTCATGGAGACCACTTCACACTTTTCTACCCAGAGCCCAACAAAAATTGCAATGACAGGTAGTCTCATCGGCTGGACTAAAGGTTTGGTTTGCTAATTCTGCCTAAGCACTTTTGGAGAGACTTTAGCTATAACCTATGTGCCAAAAAGCCCATATTTTAAAATGATGGTTGCATGGAAGGCAAGCATAAAGGGAAAAAGTGGTGAATTAGAAAGTAGCATCTACTGCTGAAGGACTTATCCCTCCCCCCCGCAAAAAAAAAAAAAGAAAGCAGCATCTACCTTCAACAGTCTGGACTCTAGTTTAAAGACTACGCAACCCAGAATGTTGTCTAGATGATCTCTTTGGCCACACGTTTAAGGCATTACTGATTATTTCGAACATTTGAGATGTTGGTGACCCCAAAAATTTCATGATATCGAACAATGCTTTTGGGAGGGTTATTCGTGTCAGATTTAGATCTCATTAAGCCACGACATCAAGCAGAAGAAGCTTTTGCCTACAGTTATTCATATCTAAGAAAGCAATAAGCATAGACGTCCCTTTAACCTTGGGTCAGTTGTGCAGGACAGCTTATTCTTAGCAAAATGAATGCCGGATAATTGAGGGTGCAAAGTATCATTTCAGCCACTCTATTCTCTATTGTCAGAGGGTCAGAGCCTTAAAAAATACAGACCCTGCCCACCATAAGCAACAACATAACAAAACTTTATGAAATTATACTTAAAATGCCATAGATGGTGGCCAACTACAAGTTTCGCTCCCTTAGGGTAGCCTAGTGGTAGGATACCTGGTTTCCACAAGAGCAACCAAGGTTCGATTCTCCCTAGTTTGTGCGCATAGGTATATTTACCCATCCAGGGAAGAACAAAAAAAAAAAAAAGGCGACATAGATGGTAGAAAACGGATATCAGATTTCGCAGCAAGCAGGTGAACGAGTAACCGAACAAGTGAAGACAGAAGGGTTGTTTTCTGTAGGTGAAAACTTTGTGCATAAAAAATAAACATTTGGAAAAAGCCCCACAATCCCATATTCCCTCAGGAAGGCGAACAAAGGAAGGGATGATCAAAGCAAGCTCAAACTTCAACAAAAAGTAGACAAGACAAAAGCTGAGCTTCAACAAAATAAAGACATTTCCAACATACCTGACACAGAAGCATAAAAACTGCAAAGAGAACCTTGGTAACCTCTGTCAAGAAGTTGACACTGACTGGGCTAAAGTTAAACTTTCCATCCACTTTGGACATGTATACCAGAATAGGCTGGAAGGACAAAAAGATGTCATATGTCAGATTTTGCCAAATTATGCACAAAGGAGTGAAAAATCTTACATATCTCAATGCCTTATGTAGAGAAAGAAAACAAAGGCAAAGAATGATTTAAGGCTTAAAGGTTGCATATGAATTGGTGTGGACAACTTCCAAATCAAATACAAGGCTTTCTAATTATTCACCGATAGCTAAAGATATGCTCCTCTAAGAATCATGGGATGCTCTAGTCAACTCCTCCCCCAACAAAGGTCCCAATTTTAACGCTGGAAAACCATGATGTTCCCCTCCCCCCCCACCCCCAACAAAACACACAAAAGTTGAGGTGGGGTTGGGGGGGGTGTACCTATGCCTGTATAAGAACAAAGGGTCTGTCCATAATATCTGCAGAATATAAGCATGATAAAAGCATCATATAAATTGCATTGTTACTGACCTGTAAACCAACCAGGAAACAGTCCCCAACAACCAAGAGGACATTAAGGACACGCTGTTTGGAGGAAACTTTACTCCTATGGCGATCATAGGCCCTAGACACAGTTTTTGCTGTTGGGGACATCACCCTCGAGCGGCACATGCTGCATTCTATCACCCCGTTCTTCATTTCTGGGCGCCTATTAATTTAAGCTTTCAACAAAAACTTGAATCACTGAATAACAGGAAGACCCAGAGGATACAAAAACATCAGTTTGCATTACAAAATTCCTGTGAGTAGCAGCCGCATAGATCCACCAGAAAATGACTTGAATAAAAGAACAAAACTTTTATCAAGAAAAATACTATGAAAAATAATACAAGGGTGAGGAGCATCAAAGTCTTTTATCGCATATTTGAAGATCATAAGCAGAACGCAGATGAAAACGCTATCATAAATAGCTCAATTTGATCTCAGATGGACTAAAGTGAACGGAAAGTTAATCAGAATAAGTAACTGAAACCACAATTAAGACCCATAAATGGCAAGTGCTTCTGATTCACTGAACGCACCGACATCCGAACCACACGAGAAGTTCTCAATTAATGACTGCAACTGACCGGGAAGAGGATTAAAAAAAAAAAAAA
>NCQV01112858.1:4236-16434 GCA_002740545.1 Lophocereus schottii | reverse complement strand
ACAAAATCTCGAAAAAGAAAAAATGGAAAGACTTGCATATGGTTTGCATCTTGTTAGAAAGGCCATATAAAAAAGAGTGATGTATGGTTTCTTTTGAGATGCTTAGAGGAAAAAGGGGTACACCGATCATCTCTGTTGTCCAATATATATATGGTTCAGAAATGACTCGGTTATATTTTCTTGGGGGAAAATATAATATGTTCTTATTGATCCTGGCATTCACTGGAAATATGCTTGAGTGTATTGCTCTTCTGAATGGTTATGTGATGAGCTTATGAGGACAGTCTGGTCTGGTGGCCCCTAGTGTGTGCTTGCCGATAACATTTTCCAGGTGAATGAGGTGAGCGGAAGTTTTAGCAGTAAGCTGGATTCTAGGATAAACACCCTTTGAGTTCAAACGATTCAGACTGGGAGGATTAAGATTGAGTACCTCTCCAATGCAACATTCTGGATGCCCAAAGTGAAAAGGAGGCTGTAACATAGAAAAGGAATAGAACTGTAGATACTTCAGGCTGATCATACAAGGCAATGAAGAAAGATCTGGACATCATTTTGCACATTCATGGTGGGGAAAAACTGGATGAGTGCCACATGATTTTGTGAGACAAAGAGAGTCCTCTTTAAATTCAAAGAAAAATCTATCGAACAGTCATTATACATGTGAAGGATGAGGCCCCAAAATAGGAAATGTAAAAGTAGGGATGAAGTGATGTGGAAAAGGTAGCAGTGACTCATTTGAGATTAAGAGATGCCAAATAAGGTTTGGATAGTTTGGAGATGTTTAAAACGCTTAGGAGGAGGTTGTAGATTATCACAATCATTCCGCAAAAAGAGCATGGCATAGACTCATAGACCTAGGAAATTAAATCCAAGAACGGTTATCAGACATGATCTGGCATGTTTTGCTGCAGCTCAAGTTTCAGCTTCTACAAGCATAAGTCCTTTAAGAGGAGTCTATGGTGGTCTAAGATTGATGTGCACAACCATATCTAGGGAGTCTCTCTTCAATTTTTTTTGTGGGTCGTATTTTTTAAAATTGTTTTACTCTCTCTCTCTCTCTCTCTCTCTGTATGCAATGGAGTGTGCATGCACGTATGTGTGTGTGAAATTAATAAATCTTTTATTAGTACTAGACATTATTAGAGCACAGTCTTTGCCCATACCAGAAAACCCAAGCCCTACCAAAATGCAATATGGAAGTTTTGCAGGCACCTTCCAGGGGCACTATATCTTTACGTTCTTCATGTGCACTTCAAAGTACAAAAAACTTCCTCAAGGGACGAAATCACACAAGAACTAAAAAACTTGAACCCTCCTTTAGATCAGTCTCTACATAATCATTTCATTTGTTTGGATCATTCTAGCTGCTATGGGCAGGATTTCTGTCAGGGCTTGAACAAGCTATGCTTGCTTCTAAATGCCCTGTAATCCCTCTCAGATCAGATGGCATATGCGTAAATTGGCAGCAAAAGGAAATAGGTCTGCGCTTTAATCCCTTCCACGTTATATGTTATGCACAGACTGACTTTACCCGGCCCATGAGGCAGAGTTTCATCACATAAATCCCAAAGAAGCTTGCAAATTGCTGATTTGTTCTGTGACTGGAGGTCAATTATATTAGTCCCATAACAAGCTTTAGGTATACAAATTCCATCCGAGGCAACATGAGACTATCCACAATTGCATTGTTTGTACTATTCTTTATGCTGAATGAGCACAAAGAGTCACCAAGCAAGTCTCACGTACAATGGTAGTGGCTTGTATCATTGTATGTGTTACTCTTCTAGTATTTTATACTTTTAATGATATGCACTTGATTATGTCATTTGTTTATGGACTATTATGTAGATTAATTTATATTTTCAGCTAATTTGTAATGACTATTTTGCTGTTGATATTGAGTTGCCTTCTGTGCCCTTTTTCCCATTAAAAAAAAAAATAAAATTTTGGGGGCGAGGCCGCCCTACACCCCTACCTTCACCTAAGGGTAAGGAGCCAAGTTTAGAGGAGGAGAGGGGACATGAACCCTTGCATCTCCTGAGGTTTGAGCCCCTAACCCTTCGTATGGAGCGCGAATTTTCTACTACCTACCCAAGTGGATTTCTCACAATTCTGTAACCACTAAAAGCCTCCGTAAATTATTGTCTTTCAACTTTAATTCTGAATATCAATATTTAATAATTTTTTTTGGAAGAAAAGCACTATTTAAAGTTTTAAACGCTACTTTTTCGTTTCTGAAAACTTCATAAAGGGAAAACACGGGTAGAGCTCTAACCAATAATTTCATTTACCATTGCTATTTGTTATAGGTTCGCTATTCAGAAAAGTGGTCTCTTACGCCCCGGGGGGGGGGGGGAGGAGCAGAGGCTAGTACAACTGTACAAGAGCATCTGATAGGCTTCATCAGATATACGCAGGGGCGTGTGATGTGCAAGGGCCCATGTTTTGTGCCTGGCTTGAAGTTCATGGTCCACCTTATTCCTTTCTACAGTTTTCGCTCCCCTAGTGTTGGTGACTTGTTCTTCTGTCATTATCTTCTCTTCTCACTTTCCCGTTCTTCCTCTCTGTTGTGTCATTCTTTTGACTACTCTCTCTCTCTTTTCCCCAAAAACATCATCCGGTAATAATTTCAATAAGCTTTCCTGATGTAATCACTGCACATAGCGTCTCTCGAAAATAATTTATTTAGGGAGGAGTGAGGCTGGTTAACCACATATGGATGTATGCTTCAACCAATTGAAGTTTTCACCAAAAGAAAGAAATGTGATTCATGGAAAATTTATCCTAGTGTTCAAATAGCATAATGGCAAGTTTTTGGAGCACAAAAGACTCCGAGGTAAATACACTGCAATTTACCATCCTCGCTCTATTCCAGAATTTTAACGCACTGCTTTACTTCCTATTTCACCCACCAGAGTATATTACACGAATACACGCTTGCTTGTTTTAGCATCAGAAAATCACCCTGAAGCCTCGGAAAATTGATACCTTAATGATGCTACAATGATGAGTGATAAAAAACCGCGTCTTTCAAAAAAGTAACAATTGTCTACATTTACTCAGCTCTATCCTTTTCCCGGCCTGTTCTCACATATGTCACTTGAACTGCTGTTTCCTGCCTTACCTTGCTACTGGTCATGGCATACGTCTTTTCAACACAATTTCATCCCTGTTTTAAGGCCTGAAGCAGTTTTAGCAACTTCTCCAGTCTCCCCCCTCCCCCCAACCATCTTTGAAGGTCCCTATCCTTCTGTCTGAAAAGCAATCCTTATCCATGCCCGAGTGTCCAGTATTGTACATGAGTCCAGACTAGATTATGCAATTATCATGACTCTGGTCTTGTTGCCCGGGCCTGATCACCCCACATTGTACTCAGGGGTATTGGTCTGCTTGTGTCGCTATCTAGGCAGTTTTTACCATGCGTGCTGTATCAACATGCTAGCATCTTACATGTCCACTTGTTAAGAATACTCATAATTACCTTCCAAGTTGCTAGTAGTTTTTCAGAAAGCATAATATAGCATGTGGTTGTTCTGGATGATGATTGTCTGTCGGAATGCTGGTATGCTAGCTTGTCTAGTACTTCTTAGATAAGTGTTCAATAGCTCGGCATTCTATTCCTGTTAGTTGTCATCTTTGCTTTATGTAGGACTAAGGGCCTGTTCTTTTCGTTGAGAAATATGGGTTGGGATTTGGGAAATGGATAAAGTTGGTTGAAATTGATAAAAGTGGGTAGAAGTTGGTAGTTTCTTGTTGAAGTGGGTTGAAGTGGTTGAATAGGTTGAAGTGGGTTGAGGTGGGTTAAAGTTGAAGTGGGTTGAATCTTTTTTTATATGATGGTAGAAGTTGGTTAAAATAGTAGGAAGTGAGTTGAAGTGGGTTGAAGTGGGTATTTTTTTATTAAAGTTAGTAAAGTAGGTTGAAGTGGGTTAAAATTGGTTGAAGTTGGTCAATTGGGATTTACCAACGAAAAAGCAGGGTGGCCTGGAGAAAATCATTGACATTACATTAATTGTTTTGTAGAACTGTGATGATAAGTCGAAAACTAAAAGTGTTGGTATCTGAAAAATTCCTACGTACTTTCTGATTTGTACTTGAATATGCATGCTTTAAACTCACAGATCGTCAGTTATGCTTGGGATGACTGCATAGTCTTGCATTTTCTTCGGTACTTTTGATTTCTGATTACTCTTGCTGTGGTAGTAATTTCCAGTCCCCTAGCTGCTTCAAATTACACTGTCTGAATCTAGCTTCCTCACTTCTATAAATTGATGACTGCATAGTCTTGCATTTTGTCCAGTACTTTTGATCTTTGATTTCTTTGCTGTGGTAGTAATTTCTGGTTTCCTAGCTTTTTCAAATTACACTATCTGAATCTAACTTCCACGCTTTACAAAATTGATTACCCACTAGATTCCGGCCTGTTTCTTCAAACATGATTGTGTTGTTTGAACCGTTATTGTGCTAGACTCAACAAAAAAAGAAAGAAAAAGAGTATAGCAGACTAAAGCAGAATATCCTTTTAAAAGTGCTGTCTTCCTTGCTATGAAATAGCAGTCAACTGCTCTCAGATCTAGCGTCTAACAAAATCAGCATCTGTATAATTCAGTAATTGAGGGTTATATTGAACCCCTTTTATACTCCACCCAGGTGGAGACCTCGAGGTATGGATTTGGCTTGAATTGTTATCAGCTGCGCAATGTATACATTCTTATTCTTTTAAATTATGCATCTCCTTGACCACACACCTTGGCAATCCATGCTCTACGGCTCTCCAGAAAAGCTGGAACGTTCGTTTCCATTCACTCACCGAATTTGGATTGTGGCAGGTACCTTACATGCAAGTGAGGGAAAACAACTGGACTGTTAATGCTGATGCAAATGGCAGATGGAATGTAAGATATGATTTATGAGATTTTTGTTTCGCCCCTTCCTGGGAGAGAATAGATTTTGTCATATTCAAACATGATAGAGCAGAAGTTTCTGGAAAACATGATACAGCACAATTTTATTTATAGATTAATATACAGTGGATAGCATTTTGCTGCCCCACAGCACATGATTGATTATTTCAGCCCTATGATGGTCTTGCTTTACCAGGGCTGGTTTCTCAAAGCTGAGGATATGCCAGCCATGTGAATGGGTTCAAAACTTTTGTGTTGTCATTGTCTTCTCTTTTGAATATCTTGCACATGTATTAGATTCTGGATTATGAACTTGTGGAGCCTTTGATGCTTCAGGCACTTGCGTTGGCCTAATGCCAAGAATTATGTGCCTTTCAATGTTAGTGTTTCACAAACCGAAACAAGCGCGTCGTAGTCATTGCATAAGTGTGTCAGTCTCATGTTGCTTTATACCGTGATTTCATTTGTTCGTAGAACTTACAATCGCCTTTGTTCTATCGAGGAAATATATATGTCCGCCTTTTGTTTTTGTGTACTTGGTACAACCCAAAATTATTTATCCGTCTTGATTTTGATGTGAAGCTAAATTAATCCAGTGTGAGTTTTTTCGAGTATTCTTGATTGCATTTTCTTGCAGTCACAGTGGACAAACTGAAACCTAAACCGAACTTGAATCAATTTTGTTATCAGCAGCCCAGCCGCCATTAGGTGAAGTTAGCGTTTATCTATTCCAGGGATGAATTACTTGTACGCCAATTCTTTGTAGATGTTGTGTGGCTGATGCAAGCCCAGAAACTAAGGTACTAGGAGTTTGCTTGAGGAGGCGGCGTGGCAAAATGATAAGAAAGGGAAGTGCTTAAGGATGAGCTCTTGGCAACTTTTGAGTAGAAAAAAAGAGGAACTTGCCATATGCTGATTCGTGACTTCGTGGGGGTATCCTTTTGAGAAAGTAGGATAAGACTAGGAAGAGAGGTCGTGTTACATAACGGCAACTCACGTCACGTGGTCTTTATGACGCCTTTTTTTGAAGGTCATGGTCATGGAGGGGTGTAAAGGGTTTCATGCTAAGTTATCTGTTATTTTCAAGTTGACTTATTAATGATATTTTGGCTTTTCGTGATCCTTTCGAATTTCCGGTGTAAGTGAAACGGCAAAATGCATGGGTGGTACCATTTTCTTCCCCTTTTTTCACTTGACATCCAACAAGATGTCCATGTTTACGCAGTTGTATCCTAGTCGAGATGCAGGCACGACTTGAAACTCACAGAGTTTGTAAAGCTTAGGCTCTAGATCGGGCTCCGATAAACGTTACTCGGCTTGGCTCGGTTCCATATTCTTTTCTTGGTTGTTTTTGTTTGAAAACTTTTCAAATTCAATGCTACATATCAAGTTAAATTTTCTGTTTTTGCATTGATTTAAGAAATAAGAAATAAAAGTTGGAATTAAAATTTTGTTGATTGTAATGTAATTTCATACTCGGCACACAAATACATAAGAGAAAAAAATAATTGAGGTAAAAGACTCAAATTGAGTTGAGTTGAGCTGAGCCTTACTGTGCTTGGTGTGTTTTCGAGCAAACTCGGGCTTAGCTAGAGCTCGGTTTAACTCAAGCCCAAGTTGAGCTTTAATCAAGCCAATCCCTACGGCTCAACAAGCCGGCTCGATTCAGTACAACTTTTTTTTAATTTTTTTAATTTTTTTTTTTTACAGTAGAGAGTGTGTGGGACATCTGTCTTTATGGCCCCAAAACGACGAGTACATTCATCTTCGTAGTGTGTGTGCACACGCACAATTGAACATAGTATCATATTCCCGGGGTCATAAACTCCTTTCAAGTTGCTACTGTGTCCCCTCTTCAACGATGATAGAGATGTTTGAGAATGGAAAGAGGAAAGCTAAGGCTAACTTTTGAGGAGGAATTATTGAGTGGTTTGGTGGATGCTAGGAGTGTCATAAGTTGTGCTTTTTGTGGGTACTTTTTTTATTGATTTTTATTTGTGTTTTTCTTCTAGTTGTTGAATTTTTTTTTTTTTTTACAAGGACAAACATGTCCAACCCATTAGACTCCTATCTCAGGGGTCATCAATGAGCCACTACAGGCTGGCGAGGAAGCGAAACTACTTTGGATACCAAAACCCATGCCAACAAGCCCAATAACCAAGTCCAACCACACAGCCGCGCACAAAGCACAACATATGTGTCTCCCCGAGTTGATCCTGGGTAGAGAGCGTGGGAGAGGCAACACTTGACCATCCGGCCAAGTGCTCTTCGGTTAGTTGTTGAATTTTTTTCTTCTCTTGCACCTTCGGTACACTAATTAATTGAAAAAACACCCCAATCTTGCACACTGACATGCTAATCCTTGACTTGAGGCCGAAACTCAAAACTAAGAGATTGACCAATACATGCCATAATCCTTCAAATTTACAAGGGATTACATCTAAATATATAAAATAAAATAAGTGTGCATGTGCATGCGGGTTGGTGGCCGTTTGGATGTGTGTACATACATATTACGGAGACCATCTGAGGGGGGCTTGGAGTAGGCCAAGGGAAGAGTGGTAAGAGCTCAAGTCCAAACGCTTGGTAGTCGCTCCACTAGAAATTATGGGATCATCAAGATTTGAACCCTAATGATATTCGTGACAAGTTGAGCCATTAGCTCTTGAGGTCTATGTATTTTGTTGACAATAGTAAGCTATTGTTGCAAATGAATGTTTGATTTCCAAGATTTTTGACAATGGCGATTGTGCTATGTTGTTTTTCTTTTTTCATTTTTATTTTTGGGATAAGTGAGGATCTCACTCGATTGGGTTCTAGCATGACGTAGCTTAGTAAAGCTGAGTATGGAAGATCACGACTGGATAGGTAGGTAGTATTTTAGGCTTAAGACCTAGTCATTCTTCCACAAATATCCCCCGAACTAGAGCTTATGGTCGAATGTTTAACCCTAATCCAAACGTTCAAGAAAGAAAACTTATCATGTTTGTGCTACAAGTACTTAGATTAGTTGGCTCAAATTGCTATAATATCATCTTTGAGATGATATTTAGGAAAATATCCTAATTGCACTTGTTCTAAGTGGAAAACTTATTGGTTTTTCATGACGGACAAGGTTAAATACATCTTTGGTCATGGACTTTTCTTTCTAACTTAATGGAAGCTCTGTGTTATGTTTGGTACTTTTTTTCTGTTTTTGGGTTATGCAAGTTTAAAATCTAATGACTGACTAATAAAAATCAAGCGAAAGAATCTCTTCTTTTCTACTATTGAATTCCGAATTGCGTTTTTTCCCCTTTTTGGGAGGGTAATTTGCCAATGAAGATATCCTTATATGTACAAAGATTGTTTTAAAGAGAAATTGAATGGAGAGGAAAACATGTTAAAAGTACACCATTCGGTATGATATAGCTGAGTTATTGCTATTTAAATATTCAGAATTAAACCAACTCGAATATTTTAACTATTAAAAAGAACTAAAAATAAGAAATGGGAAATTGGTCTTGTCATTTTAAAGGCGGCATTTAGGAGAACATATTGGTCGTAGTGCCATACTACAAGTATGTCCTAATAATATGCCTATTTAGATGATCATGCCATTGTCATTAGTTGTTAATTGTTGGTTAACTTGTTAAAGCCTTCATCTTCCTGTTTAATTCATTCAACTATTTGTTAGTTAATTGTTGGTGATAGGATGCATTTGGTGCTATCAGAAAGATAATTTGTTAGGTTCGGCGAAAGCACAAATCCAAAACATTTTTTGCCCTTTCTAGCTTTTCTTTCTCTCCCTAATCCTCTACTGTGAGAGAAAATACGTAGGTGCAACCTCTGGCTTTGGTTGATCTTGGGCTTGGTATCTGTGCTCCCCATAGCCTGCGATACCGCTTCATTAGTGCTGGCTTGGTGGACCTCGTATCATAAATGCGCTAGCAACTACCTGTCCGTCCGAACGAGGATCATCCATCTTATTATTATTTGATGAAATTTGTTATTAGTGGAAAAAATGTCTACTTATAATGATTATGAAACTAGTTTATATGAAATAACCGTTTCTGTTTCTTCAATAAAAACATCATAGGGGAAGTGAATATAACTAATTTATGAATACGTCTTTAAGTTGTAGAAATATGAAGTTAGTTCCATCAATTTATGCCTTTATATATCACTCTGTCACTTTATGTCAAAAAAATTTTAAAATTAGAGCGTAATTTTCAAACATGAAGGAAAACAAGGATGACAAAATGACAACTCATATTTAGATATTCAATGTTTCCCAAAAAAATAGATATTCAATAAATTTAGAGATATATGAGTGTGTGTTTGTTTAACTTGTAAAATCTTTGAAAATTATTGTAAAAATATATGTTTAAATTTCAGATATATCAATCTTTTTGCTCCTTTTGTTTTAAAAAAGAAAAATCTGAAAATACATTACCATGAAAGAGAAATTGTTGGATGTGCAGAAAATAAACTTTTGTTTAGAATTCACGTTTGATTGTATGGTTCACACAAAGGGAATGGCATTGGGCCGTTTTGAAAAAAAAAAGTAGTCTAAGCGATGACTCAACGTCAACGAGAAATGGTCTACTCCTCCTTTTGTGGTACATTTCGGTTGCTTTGGCGCAGAAAGAGAAAGTAAGCGGGTGAAGTAAAAAAAACCACCCCCAAAAAACAAAACAACCAAGAGAAAGAACCAATAAAATGCAGTTGGGCAGACAGGCAGTTTCTTGGCTTCTTCGGAAGAAACAGTAACTGAAATTACTGCCTCTTTTCATGACTTGTGGCGGTGGTCATTCAATTTAATCTTAAGGTAATTTCAAATCGGCTCGTATTTGGATTAATAAATATTGGTTTGATTTGAATTCTAATATCGGGTCTGATCATTTTTAGTTAAGATTGGTTAATATTTGGTTCAATCAACTTGTCTAATAAAGAAAAAAAAATCTTCTTGGAAATGATGAATTCCTGTCATTTTCAGATTCTACTCTACTTCAAAATAAATATTTTCGGATGTCAGTTTGGTGTGATTTGAGCTATTCAACTTGGATCACTTTTTTGCCACATTTGCTTTTGAGTTTCACTTTGGTCGTTTTTCATTTCAATTTAATTTTCGGTCAATTTATATCTTATTCAATAAACTTATTCTATTTAAAAAAAAGGTGGTGGGACACGTTGGTTAAGTTTGAATTTGGCTAATTTTGATTCGAATTAAATTAGCCTAATTTGTTATTTTGCTCATGTTTTAAAATCAAATCAATTTCATCATGTCAATAGTATTTACGAGGCAATAAAGTTTGGAAAACAAAGAATGCAGAATTACTTGCAATGGAATGAGAAATGGTCTTTGATGATAGATTGATTTGAACTTGTCTGGCTTACATAAAGTTCAAGTTGTAGATCATAAAATATTCTTATTCCCTGTAATGTCACAATGAATCTTTCCTATGTGACCCCTTGAATGGAAGAGAGCCACCTTGACCATCGTTGATTTTTAAATCAAGATTGCCAAGGGCATAGAAAACTTGGATGGGTAACTTGAAAATATAAGGCTCCATTTGGTCCTTAGAAAATTTGATGGAAAGAAAAGTTGAAGGGAAAAAAATGTGAAAAAAAAAGTAGGAAGAAAATGAGTTTTTTTCTCTTGTTTGGATCAAGAAAAAAATATAAGAATTTGGGTGAGAAATTTAAATGTTGATAAACTACTTAAATCATTTTAATGTCATCTAAACAATACAAGGTTGGAGAAGATTGAAAATTTTCCTCAAACTTTCCTCACAATTTTATGAAGAAAATTTTATCACTTGTTTCTAACAATTTTTCCACCAAACTTTCCTCCATATTTTTTTCTTTGTGATTTTCTCTAAACTAAATACAAGAAAAAAAGTAATTTTCCTAAATTTTTTTCTTTCCACCAAATTTTTCAAGGGCCAAACAGAGCCTAAATCTCTGATCCACTACAACAAATATTAGGTATTAACCATACCATAGTATAGGTGGTTTGGTCGAAGGTGGCTTGAGTTTATTTATTTATTTATTTTTTGACGTAATAAAGGAAATAATTTCATTAATTAGTAATAAGTTATTTAATACTTACAACATAAGTCCAATTCAAAAATACAATAATAAATGTCAAGATCAAAGGTAGACTCTAAAAAAATCCAACTTAAAAAATATTGATGCTTGCCTTCCCTCGTGCTACACTGTTTTCGTTCGGTATAGTATAGGGAAGAGATCCGTAAATCTTTCATACTCTTCTTCATAAAACTGATCCATTGATCCAGTGCCAATTTTGTAAGGACATATGTTGCTGATACGAAGGACCGTATTGGAAGAATTGGAAATGATTGTAGATCTAGGTTGGCAAATTGATATAATCTATCGCAAAAACAACAAACAAAAACACAAAATATGAACACAAAGCAAATATAAACTTCCACACAATTCCATAGATAAATACAAAAGATAAAATTAAGACCGACATATCTTACAATTGAGGAGATAATACTTTCAAATTACCTTACAAAGAAGAAAAAAAAAGATCACTTGTCACACTAAATAAAGAAACAAGGGACCAAAAATGGCCAACAAATAGCCATTTTCGGTCCAAAAGCATCAAGAAGATAATGGTTAAGATCAAGTGTTCAAAGGCACGACTGTTTGTTGAGGTTTTAACTTGGGAGGCAACTGCGCTGCAGGTGGCTTGAGTTAGTTGTGATGCAAGATCGCTTTCTTCATTATCCATATCTGGGATGAGCTGTTGTAATTTGTAGTGGCAGCCACTGATTTCTTTGTTATCAAAAGAGGATCACCGCAATTGGCTACTTATCATTTGCCACACTCCCCACCCGAGGTTAGCCTCGGGGTCTCCATTGTCCTTTTGCGAGTTTTTGAGGGGGGGCGGGGCTTCAGGACTTGGGCCTAAGTATCCCTGTCTCTCTCAGATCCATTGGCTTTATGGGTTGTCGTTGAAATCGTAGCCTAGCGAATGACTGAACTTATAATTCTTTTTTAGTATACTTTATAATTTAATGGTAAATTGTAAGATTTCCCTATAATGAGTGTTGTTGTCCCAAACTAATGTTTTCCTCTTAGAAAAAAAGGGAAAGTCATGGGCGGATCGTTTTGGAGCTCAAGGGTGTTCTTGGGTCTAAAAATATTTAATATGTTATTTACAAGGAATTAAGAATACTGCATGTTGACACGCCTAAAATGGCCCAAATAAACATTAGACATTTTTCATCAACTGGCCGAAGCACTTGCCATTCTATTATTTAAAAATAAAAAGTACAACTTA
>NCQV01112853.1:0-10967 GCA_002740545.1 Lophocereus schottii | reverse complement strand
ATACCAAAAGTACTAATAGTGTAATGTTCTTTCATATAGTACTTACTAAGGGTATTTATTTTTATTCGCGTGAATAACTAAATCCCTTCTTAATTAAAATTACCTAGCAAAATTAAAAGCTTGTGTACATATTTCGGTCGTCTAACTTCAAACGGAAGTATTGTTATAGTACTTACATAAACACTCTACGCGTGAGCATCACACCAAATCCGCTGACCATTCTCATCAACCTTTGAATGAGTGGTCGCAAACAATTCAGCAGCCAAAAGTCTTCTTCCCAATTGCTTCATCTATCATATACATATATATCTGTTTGCATTAGCAACCTTGAAAAGTTAAAAGCATGTATTCCAGTGAAGTAGTTTAGATTTTCATACTAGTCTCTCGGCCCATAATCCCGGCCCACATTGTTGCTGATATTGACCCCTAGCTGTGCCCAATCTTACCCTTCGGCCCCTCTGTCTTGTTCTTCCTGTTCCGCTCAAACCGCTTCGTGAATTCCTCATCAGTTTCCCTCTTGTTCTGCAATGACGCGCGAAGATCGTCCGTCATCCAAGGAATAATCTTCTCCAGAGGGCCCCTCCCGGCCTTGTTCAGTATATCTTTCACCCTTACATGCACCTTTTATTGCCATTCTCTTCTGACTAATGCCTCATGCTTTGGGATCCCATGTGAATCGTTGCTGCAGGTAAAATTTCAAAGAATAGAAGAAAATTCTATTGCATTGTGTTAGTCTGCAATAAAACTCATAAGTGGTCATAAGTGGACATGTTAATTTGCAACAACACTCATAATAAGTGGCCATGTTTTAAACATAATAACGAAAAAACACCCAGATTATCATGTAATATGTCAATTCCAATGCCAGTTACATATATAGACCTTTCTATTGTAGATACACCAAAAAAAACCTAAAAGAGGATAGGTAAGACACTTATAGGCTAAAAGATTGCTTCAAAGACCTTTCTATTGCAATTTGGCTTACTGAATCAAAATCAGTAACAAGAAGAAGTGGAAGAGAGGATTATTTTTATTCTTAAAGGTTTTACTTTTTCGTTCAAGTTGAATATGTACAACACAGGGATCTTTAATTTCGTTCAACTACGCTAACATTGCCTTACTGCATCAGTCCTTAAATATTGAGCTTTGTATTGTTATGAGTTTGAGTATGATGCACATATAAGATATATGAAAATGGTTTCAATGTTTAGGTGATTCTATATAAAAACATAGAAGGGGTGTTTCTTAAGTTAGCCAACGTGCTACGTTTGATTCAAAGTTAGCCGTTTATGTTGCGTACATTAATAATGTATCTTTTGGGTTATAATTTTGTGATTTTTGTTATAATGTTTGATATAATTAGGTTCCAATTAGTGTTTTACTTTGTTTTGGACCTTGAGCAGCCAATTCAACATTTTTAGTCCAGTGGTTAACCATGAAGTTAAGGGTAGCATCTCCAGTTAGTCTTTTGTCCTCAGTAAAATATATATGTTAAATTTGTCAGTTTCAGTACAAGTTCCTATTTTTTGGATTAAATTTTTATCATTTTTATAAGAGTTTTGGTGGTCTAGGTCTTTTGTTTCCACCTTGATCTTGAGGTTTGTATCTTTTCCCTCCATCTCCTAGGCTTTTGTCTATTTCACAACCAAGTATGCAAAGCTTTAATTGTTTAAGATAGATGTTTCAGAGATTTCACATTTGGTTTTTCTCCCTATAAAAGGTAGATTAGTGGTGAGGGATAGGTAATCTGTGGTTGAACTGCTAGGGATATGAAGGTAATGAGGGCAAGGCAATGATAGGGGTTGTGCTGCTTGCAAGTGTGAATAAGATGTCAATACAACAATGCGTAGAAAGCTCTAGCAGGTTCTCTTCCTTATACTTTGTACTATTATTGTACTATTCCTGGGAAGAAGCGGATAGAGTTCCGCCTAAAAATTGACCATATCCTAGGCTTAAAGCCATACATTATTTCCCTGCAATAAATAAAAATACAGAAGACATTCGCACACTCAACGAGTCACACACCTGGAGCACACTAAGTATACATCTTAACGGATCACACATCCAGAGCATTAGGGTTTACAACCCAAAAATTCAGAAAATAGGATCATTATTTATGTCACTTACATGTTCGATCTATTTGAGTGATATGATAGACGTTTAAGGCTTATGATGTACCTAAATCAATTTATCTATCAATACTTATGGAACTTAAATCAATGTTGGTATCATGTACCTAAATCAATGGTAGTATACCAACGAACATACCATATTGTAAAGCTTAAAAACTTTACCTTAAAATAATTCCATCAAAACTACTAGTGATCCTCAGGGGCGTCCCTCCAACATGTGAAGGCGTCCTTGTAGTAAGTTCGAATGGTTTTGGAGATGGCTCGTGCGACATCTTGATGACCAAATCTATGATAGAGCATTGCTCACAATTGAAATGAAAATGTAGTACGCATCCGGTTCGTGGATTTTGAAAGTTAACGATGTTTACCACATGTCGGTGTTAGGCACAAGTCGTACCCTTGTCAATAAGGTGCTAGTGCCCTTCAATGGAAACTCCAGAGGCTGCATCTCCTAAGAATCGTACTGGGCAATGGATCTGCTGGAACTATCCATGCGTACCTGCTCCTACGCAATGTTAGGAAAATTAGTTAGATAAGTGCATGCATTTAAATTTGAAAATTGTATTCCAAACGACAGTAAATATGATACACTAAGCAATGTTGGATATTGTGCTGTGAAGGTCATAAATTGCATAAATACATTAGAGCAGCAAGCAATACGCACTCTGATATGAAAACATGTAACTCAAATAACATAACGAATCAAGGGAGAAATTGTAATAGAAGTTTGCATACATTTAACATATGGAACACAGGTTCTAACACATAAAAACACAAGTTGTGCATAAATTACTCATCGACGTGCACTACATAAACATTGACTCGGTGAAGTAGTCATCATCATCCTTATAAACATTATCATCGTCTTCATCTAGTAACCCGTCGTGCCATTCCTCTCCATATCCACCACTGATGGCGTCAACCTCTTCATCCACATTGTCATCTGTTGCAATTTTCCTCTTCTTGAACAATGTCAACATCATTGTCTACGTTGATATCTCCTAAATTAGGTAGGTTGTTGTTTTCATCTATTTGGAATGGTGTATCCTCTTCGGGGAATATATTATGGATCTTGGTTTCATTTTTAGCACTGCCTACCAATCCTTTTTATTGTTGTCTTTCATAGGATAAGGCATAAAGCAAACTTGGGTGACTTGACTTGTAAGGACAAATGGATCATACTTGGGATATCTCTTCGTGTGATTTACATCGACCAATTTGTATGTATCATGGACAACAACACCATTAATGCAGTCATACTAATCACACTTAAACATGATCGTCTTATATGGACGAATATCCCCAATATAGTGTGGCTCAACTACATCCTACAGAATGTCATATTATTCCTTTCCATCTGCCCCTTTCACGCACACACAGTAATTCATTGTAGACTTTTTTTTCCCATATTTATATGCATGGAAGTTGAAGCCATTGACGTAATAATGATCTCAACAACGAATACGCCTTTTAGGGCCATACGCAAGTGCTCCTAGGATATCATTGTCGACGTTGGAGTGGAAGACTTACATGGCCGTCATAACCACAAATGGTCAAAGATATTGTCATTATCGTAAAACTACAGAAATAATTCTGCAATGTAAGCAAAACACATTGGGGAAATATGTACATATGCTTTGAACCATTCTGGAAATCTATCCTCAAATGTTGCCTACACATCCTCGACCCGAACACGAGGGTCTTGTTAGACCATCTCGAGCTCAAAGATCCTACACAGTGTAATGAGAACATCATATAGTTGTGTTTAATGTATGCACGGTTTCCTCCATATGTAATACAGAAACTTACCGTTCATATTCTCCTAACAATCCACAATTCGATAGCAAATATGCATACGCCAATCGATGATCCAAATGATCCAAGAACCAAACACTGCCCTCATTCAGGGCATATCCCACGTTACGGGAGAAAATGTCTGGAAGATTGGCATTGAATTTGTCCTGATCAATGTTCATCACATTTCTAGGCAAATCTCGTGCCCTAACATCAGCACTATCATCAAAATAGTTTGCAATGAAGTTCATGATCTCTTCCATTAAGTACGCATAGCAAATTGAAGGCTCAACACGTGCTTTGTTGCCTACTTTCTCCTTTAAGTGATGAAGGAACCTGTAATCCAATAAATTACAACGTCATTTGCATACGCAACTTTAGATATGATTTTCATGAACCATATCATACCTTTCGTTGTCATACATCCATCGATATTGAACCGGTCCTCCAAGTTTCAGTTCCATAGGTAAGTGGACCGGTAGATGGTCCATTACCTTGGCTCGAATTTGTGCACCCTCCACGTATTTAGGCCATTTCTCCCAATATTCGAATCTAATGTCCAATTTTAGCTCATGGGGCTAAAATAGAAATCTTACAAAATCAGAACAACTTGAGTTGCTTCGTTTGGGCTCTGGTAGGCAAGATTTTAACTTGACCCAAATTCAGCAAATTTCCCGACAAAAACCCACATTGTATGAGTTAGGGTTTTTATCACTTTAGGGAATCAAAATGTATATAAAGCAGAACTTTATTATATCATCTCAAAGTAGACCCTCTAGGCTTCATAACAAAGCATAGATCGCCCCAATTGGACTTCGTTTGAATGGTGAGAAGTCAATCTAAAATGGAGTCAAATGTTGGAGCGGTGATCATCTTGACCAAGGAATGTTAGTTTAGACTTTGGTGTGGATGAGGCAGTAGACAAAAGTAGTTTTAGGCTTAGTATGCATTGTCCTCCTCTTCTTGAGAAGGATTTGACCTCAAATCCTCAAAATTGCCCTTTATGTAGGGAGCTAAGTCTCCCACAGTGAAAGTGACGCTCACATGCATGTCCCTTGGTAAGTCCAATTCGGAGGCATTGCCCCGGATCCTTTCATGTACCTTGAAAGTGACATTCTCCTCAAGCCATGAGTTTTTTTTGCCTCCTAACAAGGAATCTCTCATTCCTTGGGTGCAACCAAATCAAATCTCCTAGGTTGAAAAGCATGGGCTTTCGATGCTTGTTCACTCTATCCTTGTAAAAGCCGTTGACCTTTTCTATTTGAGCTTGAATTTGTTCATGGAGTTTCTTCATTTTCTTAGCTCTCTCGTATCCTTCAAAGCCGACCTTATGCTCAATGGGAAGAGGGAAAATGTCTATTGGAGTAAGAGGATTAACTCTATAACAAGAATCAAAGGGAGAGTCAGATGCAGCATAAGTAGGAGCCCGGTTATAAGTAAAATCGGCATGAGGAAGTTTTAAATCCTATTCTTTGTGAGATTCTTGCTCACCTATCCTCTAAGCAGGGTAGGTAGAGTCCATTTGCTAACCTCTGTTTGTCCATCGGTTTGAGGGTGACAAGTAGTGCTGAATAAGAGCTTAGTTCCCAACAATCTCCATAAACACCTCCAAAAATGGAAAGGAATTTGGTGCCTCTATTAGAGACAATACTCCTTGGCACACCATGCAGCTTGATGACCTCCTTGAACTATAAATGACCAGTGGGAGAAGCATCATCACTCTTGTGACATGAAATGAACTAGGCCATCTTGGAGAATCAATCAACCACCACCATTGTTAAGTTATACCCTCTATGGGTTCTTGGCAAACCCAAAATGAAATCCATGCTAACGTCTTCCCAAGGGCTATTTGGTATTGGAAGAGGAGTGTATAAGCCTTGATGAAAGGTGCTCTTGGCCTTATGAGATATAGTACAGTTAAAAACAACTCTATGGACATCACTTGTCATTCGAGACCAATGACAATGATCCTTTAAAATCTCAATTGTTTTTCTAATTCTGAAATGTCCTCCTAATTCACCACCATGGCCCTCTCCCATAAGTAACTCCCTTAGAGAGCCCTTAGTAACACAAAGCTGGTTGCACTTGAAGAGGAACCCATCTTACAAGGTATATGAGTCATGATCCTTAGGGTTTGCAACAAGCTCTTGGAAATCTTCATCTTGCTTATATAGTTCTTGGATGGGGTAAAATCCTAAAATTTGTTCCTCTAGAGTAAATAAGAGAGTGTATATTGTTGAGAGTGCATCGACCACCACATTTTCCCTGCCATCTTTGTGCTTATAAGTGAAGGAAAAATTTTACCCACTTAGCATACCTTGAATTGAGCTTGACTTGCCCATTGATGAAAGACCAAGCCTTGTGATCTGAATGTATCACAAGGGCTTTAGCTTGAGATAGTGACTCAAATGGGTAAGAACCTGAACGATAGCTTAAAACTCTATCATAAGTGGAGTAGTTGAGTTTGGGGCCACTCCACTTCTCACTAAAGTAAGCTAGAGGCCGCTTAGCTTGGGTGAGGATTGCCCTAATGCCAACGCCGCTAGCACCACATGCAAATTCAAAAAAGAGATTGAGGTTGGGGAGAGCCAAGATAAGAGTCGAACATAACCTTTCCTTGATTGTTTTAAAGGCCCTTTGGGCATCCTTTGTGTATTCAAAGCTTCCCTTCTTCATGCATTTAGTTATGGGAGCCATAATAGAGCTAAAATCTTTGATGAAATAGCAGTAGAAAGAGGCTAACCCATGAAAACTTCACACTTTCGTGATGGAGCTGGGACTAGAGCAACTCTTGATAGCCTCAACTTTAGATTCATCAACTTGAATTACTTTACCATACACAACATACCCAGGAAAGATAACTTATGGAGTAAATAACTCACACTTCTCAGGCTTGGCATATAACTTTTATTGCCTCAGCACTTGGAACACTTGAGAGAGGTGTTCCATATGGGATATCTCATCACGACTATACACAAAGATATCATCAAAATACACCACAACAAACTTCCTTAGGAATAGCCTTAAGACCTAATTCATTAGCCTTATAAAAGTATTAGGAGTATTAGATAGACCAAAAGGCATCATAAGACACTCATACAACCTATATTTGGTCTTAAAAGTGGTCTTCCATTCATCTCCTCCTTTCATCCTAATTTGGTGATAGCCACTCCAAAGATTAATCTTAGAAAAGACTTGGAGTCACGTAACTCATTAAGCATATCATCCAATCAAGGAATAGAAAATTGATACTTGATGCTGATATTGTTCATGGCCCTAAAGTCAATACACATACGCCAAGTGCTGTATTTCTTAGATACTAATAGAGCGGGAATCGAGCAAGGACTCAAGCTCACTCTAATGTACCATGGTCTAGCAACTCTTGGACTTGTCTTTGTAGTTTTTTTGACTCACTAGGATTGCATCGATAAGTTGGCTTGTTTGGCAAAGGAGAACCCGGTAGGATATTTAGTGCTCAATTCCTTTTAAAGGAGGAGCCTCGGAGGTAAATCATTAGAAAATACATCCTCAATCTCTCAAGAGTGATTGAGCTAAGGGATACATAGGTTTCACTCCCTTACTTGTGTTTGATTTTGCTATAAGTGAGGCAAAGAAAGACTTGCTCTTACTAATGGCTCTCTCCACCCGTGTTTCACTCATAAATAGACTTTTCTCACTTCTCTTCCCTGGTTTAGATTTGAGGGGTTTAGGTGGAGGTAGTGCCGTCAAAGTAAGATTACGACCCTTGTATTTGAATGCATATGTATTGACATCCCATCACGAATCACGTTATTATCAAACAACCAAGGCCTACTATGTCACACATGACACGCATCCATGGAAGGACATCACATAGTACCTCACCATAATATGGACCAACCAAAAGCGCAATAAGAGCTTGCTTAGAAATGGCTATCTCGCTTCATTGTTTGAGTGATTGGAGAGAATAAGGGATACGATGCACCTTGGTGGATGATTGAAGCTTGTGAATGAGTGTTGTGGAAGCTACATTTGTACAACTTTCTCCATCGATAATAAGCTTACAGACCTTGCCGTCAATAGTGCATCGGGTATGAATGATTTGCTCCCTTAACTTGGCTTACAAGGAGCCTCTTGGACATGGAGTGCTCTTCGAATTACTAAGAGCTCACCCTCATCTCGAGTGACTAAAGTTTGATCTTCATCCTCGACTTCATCCTCATCAGGTGCTTACTCAAGAGCTTGAATTTCTTTAACTTCTCTAATGGTAAGAGTTCTGTAGTTGGGACAATCCGCTTAGAAGTGTCCATAACCATGACATTTGAAACACTTCATACCCCCTATATCTATGGTGATTCATATGCAATCCCTTTATCCTTGTCAAGGGATTTGATGGGTGTTGATGTAGGGTTAATTTTGTTAGGGAATGAGTAACCCTTGGGGGTACTTTAGGGAGAATAGAGGATGTGGTTTAAAAGGGTTTTTGACCGTTAAGTTGCTTCTCAACTTTGATGGCTAGATAACACACATGATCAAAAGATAAGTAAGGATATAGACCCACTTTGTTAGTAATGCTAGGGGATAGCCTGTTAATGAACCTTGCAATCTTGAGTTTGGGTTCTTCATCCAAGCTAACGCTAATTGGAGTTGCCTAAACTCCCTAATGTACTCTTCTACCTTTAGATTCTCTTATCTAAGAGAGGTAATCTTGAGGTAGAGTTCTTATTTATAAGAAAGGGGTAGGAATCTCTTGTCCATATGCTTTTTGAATTTGGACCAAGTTTTGATTTCGGATTTGGCTTCTATAGGCCTATTTTCTTTACGTGCTCTGCTTCAATTTAAGAATTGTGAACTTAAAGGCCTTCTTATCATTATACTCTTTGAGTTTGAAGATCCTTTCTAAGGCTTGAACATAATCAAGATAGTTCTCCGAGTTAAGATTGTCATCAAATCTTGAAGCCCCAACTTTGAGTTCCTTAAGGTCATCCCTTGGATGCCTTTTTCTTCCAGGCCTTCCCTTCTCTTCAACGTGGAATCAGCCACTGGCAAAGTCAGGTTAGGCTGCCTACAATTCACAACTTGGAGTACGGCCCTTCCTAGGGCCCTGCGTGAATGCGGGATGCTTGTGCACCGGGCTGTCCTTCCTTTCTCTCCAACAAAGTTTTCATGAGGGGAAGTGTAATACCCCCAACCACTAGGACTAGGAGCGTTACATTTTTCTAACTTCTTGCTTAAATTCTGGGCTAAAACGGACAAAGTTTTCCCTAAAACTAACCGTTTCCAGGGTAAAAGCCTTACAATGAACCCTTACAAATCAACGAAAGCATATAACATTCAATGAACAACTCGCTCGGTGTACTTCAAATAGTATAGTTCATTAATACAGGAGAAATGAAAGATACAACTCAACAGCTCCCACAGTCGGAGTACTGGGGTTTACATCCTAAAACATAACTAGTTTTAGCTAAAAAGACAAACAACAAATTAGATGGTTGGCTCACATAGCCCTATAGAGCGATTCCTAAATCAAAAGCACTACATGAACTAGAAAATTTGTTCGCAAACGTTTGCAATTCTAGGAATACATTACATGACTTCATTAAATATGTAAGACCCCTTCAAATGGGCATACATGACACCTTGCAAGCAAGAATAGAATCCATCTTGGCATAAGTGACTTAGCTTCTACTTGTCAAAATACGAACCTAGGGAAAAAGGGGAAAGAGTAATGGGATGAGCAACCACATGCTCAGTGAGTATTCCCCAACCCCTTAAAACCAAAACCGTTGTAGGCGGTAATATCTTTAATAGTTACATATCACGTGTTCATACTTTACTATCATATTAGGCACTCATAGTCCCTAAGGAAGGATCACTATCCATAAACCTCCTTCTAACCACTCAAACCCATTTCTAGTTCCTTGAATAACTAAATTCCTTTACTAACAAGCAGCCAAACACATAAGCAACAACGAGGCTAAGAACAAAACTTTCTTTCATAGATTATGTGATATAATTCATGATTTATGCCTTATCTATCTAATTCACTTATACAAGATGCTTAAACACATGAAGTAGAGATTATATAAGGAGCTTTCTTTCTCATGACAAGCATTTTTAAACTTATATACTCGATGCATCACAAGGATATGACCATGTTGTACTTAAAATTTCATCCATGCTACACTTAGATTCTTAATCACATGATATGCACAAAAATCTTTCTTTCTTTTTCTGAAAACACTTTACTTAGCTTGTTTAGGCTCATAAAACTCTTTTCTTAGCCTCTTTGAGGCTCATATTTTTGAAAGAATCTCTTTCATATTGGTCTTATAATAACCCTCAAAAACTTTCTCTCTGGAATACTTAAAAGGTGAAATGCCGACTGCTTTTTTTACTTGTTAGGAAATTACCCTGGGCATAAGATCATCATAATGTGCTGATTGGATGAGATCTATTCTCAACTCCTAGCGAGATTATCGCTCATACAAAGCTGTTACTCCTGAGATGGTAACTAACTTTTGGACCTTAACCCTCCTTATCAGGGTCTCTAGGGCTTTCCACTACTGGGATTACTCCATAGGCTAGGGATTCTCCCGTTCAAGTAGGTTCACTACCATCTTATTATCCCTATGCACAATATCATAGCCAATTCAAAGCGTATGGCCATAACAGCTAATAGTTTGCAGCCTCTCACAACGAAATCCTTTTTTATACAATGCACTCTCTTTTTATTTAAATTTCTTAGGAATTCCCCCGTTCAAGCAAGTTCACTCCCAAGACTATATTCGTATACTTAATAAAGGCCATCGATTGCTAATAGTTATGGCTGCTATTAGTTACAACAATGAAAACTTTCTTTTCCAAACTCATCTTACTCGCATGGTGAAACTTAATGACATAAAAGAGAAGGAAGTTTGCACGTAACACATTCAAATCTTTCATAATCAACTCAGCAGAATAAGCCACACATCGCCTCGCAATTCACACGATTGCGGTTAAACACAACCTAGGCCCCCTCCTCACACAACACCGATTGCAAAGAACCTCAAAATTCTCATT
>NCQV01112821.1:0-10750 GCA_002740545.1 Lophocereus schottii | reverse complement strand
CAAAAAAAAAAAAAATTAGCAATTTGGTAATCAGGAAACTCTAAAAGAAGAATGTCATAATTTTCGAGTTCTGTTTAAAAAAGAACACCTGGAAGAGCTCTCTGAGTCTTGGGATTTCAACTGTGCCCGGCTCAATCTTGTTATAAGATTTTTTTTTTTTTTAATTGTTTTGTTTAGTTGTATTGCTCTCAGCCTCTTTTATTTCAATCTTGACGGGTCGGCTTCCAATACCAATAGGAGCTGGATTGTTACTAGAACCACAAGCTGCACTAAGTATGTTCTAATAGTAGAAGTTCTCTTCTCCAGTTCTGGCTTATCCAGGGAAATGTCCTCTTTTAGTTGTAGGATTCTTGAGTTAACATAGAAGAAGTAAATGCATCCTTGCCATTGCTTTCGAACAATTTGATTTTGTTTCAGTTGGATAAATAAATGTCATTGTACTGCTTGAAAACTTGCCATACCTTGCATATCTAAGAATGTGGAAAATAGATTTTAAAATCACAAATTGATACAGATCCTTAATTTCAGGTAGGTAAATACTATGTACTTAAACCTCTTGTCCTTGTGTATTCTTTTTAGTTGGGGGAAGGGGGGGTAGTCAAGGGACGTAGAAAGGCTAATGTTGGCAAAACATTTATAAGGGGGGCCAACAATTAGTGATGTATTATCCGAAATTAGGCTAACTTATAAAATCAATGGAGGTCAAATCAACATTTAAATATGAATGCATTTTCTTCTACTATTGAACTCCTAATTTTACCCAGTTAGAAGTTAGCACATTTTTTTTAAAAAAAATGTCATTGTGCTATAAAATATTGTTATTTATTCAGAGAAGTACAATTAAGGGTAACACAAATTATAAACTACAACAAGCTTTTTAAGAAAAAATAATTTGATAGTGTAAGGACATTCAATACACGTTCAGGTTACTCTTGAGGGAAAAGTGTATTTAAAAAAGGAAATGTTTTTATTTGCCAATCGCCCAACTAATTTACAAAATTGGGCTATAAATTAAATTTCAAATCCCTTTTTACCCACTAATGTGCTCCAAACCACTAATGTGCTCCAAACTTTTTAACTTCAAAAAAAAAAATAAAACTAGGATAATACTTAAATGTCTCTAGTAGGACCTTCATATTTTTACGAAGTCTAGGCTAAACAGTATTGTTATTCATTTGTGAAAACATTTTTAAAGGTTTTCAAATTATCGCAGATGAAAAAATTTTGGAAAACTTTTTTTTTGGGGGGGGGGGTTGGAGTCTCTAAAGGGGAAATGGTGAACAAATAAAAAAGGGAAAAACGGACAGGGAGTAAAGAACAAAACAAATGACAAAAGAACCTGCCCATAAATGCTTGAAAGAAATGAAACAATTTGCCTACAAGGCTTCGAACCTGCCCACCAATGTACCCTTCTCCTTCTGCCATTACCATTTGTGCTAGAACTCCACTATGACTCATCTGCTTCGTATACTGGTATATCAAACTTTTCCCGGCATCCCCCTTTGGTCCTCCCTGGTTCTGCCACTGGCACCCATTTCCTTGGTGATAAGGTGGCACTTAAAGCCTAGTTTAATTGGGAAGTTGTTTGATTATTTGCCTACTTGCATGGTTTCAGGGAATTTTACGTCTGCGTGGAAGACCAGCTGTTGCATATGACCAGCAAGGCCTTGTTTTTGCTGTTGCTATGGAAGGTGGTGCTATTAAGTTGTTTGATTCACGGTCCTATGATAAGGTGAGGACCCCTTGGTCATTGATCATCCCTTTTGACTCCTTTGCTTTTTTTTTTTTTTTGGGTCGCCCCGTGTCATGATTTTTTGGGATTGAATTCTAGGGGCCTTTTGATACCTTTTTAGTTGGCGGGGATACTGCAGAGGTCTGTGATATAAAATTCAGCAATGATGGCAAATCAATGCTTTTTACGACCACAAACAACAATGTGTATGTTCTTGATGCATATGCTGGAGAGAAGGTTAGCGTACTGGCAAACATCTTTTTATTCAAGGACTGTGAGTAGGGGTGTAGTGTTCGCTTCACAACTGCTGAATCAATGAGGTATATTTTGGTTAAAAATTTCTGCTTTTGTGCAGCGATGTGGATTTAGTTTAGAACCTTCACCGAACACAACTATAGAAGCGACATTCACCCCTGATGGCCAGTATGTTCTCTCAGGTATGTAATTGTTTCCAAAGGTGCTTTACAGAAAGATACACTCGGCGAAGAGGCCTTTTCTTCCCAGCCTAGCACAATTATGTATAGTATGTTGCCTGTCTCTGCCCTAGATGTGTATTACTTGTTAGCTGCGGTTCGATGTCTTGATCATGGTTTGTTGATTGCATACTGACCGTTTGACCCTTTCCCCTGGTGAAGAGGTAGTCACATATGAACTTCATGCGTATGTACAATGTTATGATTACATGTTATGCTTGCTTTTTTTACGACAGGCTCTGGTGATGGAAACATGCATGCATGGAATGTTAACACGCGAAATGAGGTGGGCTTTCAACTTTATTCAATTCTTCTGTGTTTCGTTTCGTTTATAATCCTTAGTTGCTTCCCCCTTGCTTGTCACCGGGTCTTTTTGACTCTCTTTGATTATTATCATTGTTATTCACTTATTTATCTGTGTTAAATAGTTTGCTTACACCATTTCAAATATAGAACACTTTGAAAGAAGACATTCTTCCTCCAAATTCTTATTTACTTAGGAAAAACTATTTCAATTCATTTACTTCGATAATGGTGCAACAATGAAAGTAATGGGGAACTCAACATGGTCGTTCCGGAACAGTGTTTCCAGTGTTGGAACGCAGAAAAATTTTTTTCCCTGGTGGAAGGAACATGGAAATTATTTGCTCGAAACCTGCCTATTTTTATTAGGAACACAGTAGGAGTTAGCAAGATGATAGGAATGAGAAACTTCTCACGAGGAAATGAAGTGCGCATTTCTGCAATAGCAATCTTCATTGTACAGTTTCTATCCATGGTTTCGAGTAACAAGGAGTCAGGAAGTGCCTCCCTTCTCATAAAATTGAATTGTGATACCTGCATTTCATTTTTGATTGCTGCGCACTCCCTAATCCAGAATGTTGGATCAAAATTGGAAATCCTGCCAGGAATGAATTGAATTTAACAGGAAAGCTATTCCCATAAGCTAGGTATTTTTGTTAGCAATTTTTTGGGAATGAGGAGATGCATTCCTGCCAGTCAAATGGGTCTTTCATATCTGCAATTACAATTTTTCATCATAGCACACTTCACAGTCCTGCTGGTCTGATGGTCTGATGGTCAAACTTGGAAACGATCGGTGTTGAATTAGAATTTCTGACATCCTTTTTCATTCGTAGATACGAACGCATAGATATTGGGCCTCGCCCTTACAAGTCACATCCCAATTTGGCTGACTGACAAATCTTCTTGTCTGTGACAAATCTTCTTTTTACTCATTTCATACCATTGCTCCCTGAGATAGTATTGGGTTGCCAGTGAGCTGGTCCATGATGGCGCAAGCTCAAACCCTGGCTGCGGTGGCTGAGCAAGCTATGACTCAGTTGATCAGTTCCAATCATGAAAATTGCTGGCCGAGCTAGCCGCGTGAGGATGACTTAATCCCTGGATTGGACCAATCCGTTCATTCAGTAAAACTATGCTGTGGTCTAAGAAACTTTAGTTATTGTTCAAACTTTATTTTCTTTGCATGCAATTCGAAGAGGAAAATCAATGGCCTAAATCAGCAGGCCTGAGTTCTGGTTTCTGGATTGAATCAGTCTGGTTAGCCAAGCTCAATGTGGTTCAAACCATGATAGAGATCCCCGAACAGCCCTAACTAGCTTGGATCCCTTAGCCTGGGCAGTGGCGAGCTGAGCCAGGCCACTCAACAAGCTGGTTCGCCCAAGTTTAGCACAGGCCTGGAACAAATTGGCATGTTTAGCTAGTGCTGCCTGAGAATGTGGGCTATTGATTTCTTTTCTATTTTTATATTTTTTTGGGCGTGTGTGGGTGTGATTTTTTTTTTGGGGGCGGGGGTTTGTATTGCTGATGCTGAATATTGTGGATTTCTTGGCCAGAGGCTTCAATATTAGTTCCTGCTGCTGTTGCTGCAATTAAGAACCCAGAAGTGGCTATTATTTGACCGGTAGTAGTTCATAGAGTCTACTTAACTTGAATAAGAACAGTTTATTCACTTTCATGCCAGGTACCCCCGTCCTCCCCAAGGAAAAGGAAGGGGGGGGAGGAGGAAGAGAAAGGAAGAGAAAAACATAATATGAAAAAAGGGGAGGGGGAGGTCACCCCTCCAAGGAGGGGAAGAAACTGATGATATTTCTTCTCAATAGCTGTAGTCTGACGGTGGTCCTACTGTTTGTGCCACAGTAGTTCATTCGGCCACCAAGATTTGTTGCAATGAATTATAAATGATGCTAATTAGCATCTTGGCTCTGATATTCTGTTAATGTGTACATTACTGGGATTCTTCATTTCGTCCGAGCATCCTTGTCGCATAGCTTGACATGGATATGGACCCTTTACACTTCTCTAGAATACTAGAACAAGAACATGCGGAATTTCGGTGCATTGTCTGTGACCTAATCCATTGAGCTTCATAGATCTGTGTGGAGAACTTCCCTTCACACCGATGTATATCATATCAGTGCTGGAAATGACTCAGGTTTAGTACGGAATGCATTGCGGTCTAAATTTCGAAATAATCATTGCCTTTTAGTTTTCTTCAGGATGCTTTCACTAGGTTGGTCACACTTCTGCCATGCCGTTGTAGCTGGCCTAATATAATGCCCAACTCCCGTCTCGCTAACTGCTGTTCATCTCCACCAGGTAGCACGTTGGAGCAGCCACATTGGGGCCGTGTCCTGCTTAAAGTGGGCCCCACGGAGGGTAATGTTTGCAGCTGCTTCCAGTGTTCTTACTTTTTGGATTCCTAATCATGCAAAGTTCACGGGGGAGACCACGGACACTGACGTTTCCCCAAAACCAGAAATTCTCCCTCACTGAGTAGTATGGTCCTTCATGCTATTTTGGCTTCCGCAGCAAAGATACGACGATTATGCAAAAGATACTGCTGATGTGAAGGCCGCAGGGATTATATGTCAGTAACCCAAGAGTATGTGAAACCAAGTTAACAGCTCAAATTGCTTGCGGCGGAGCAGAGTGGGAACCACACAGAGGCAAGAGAAATTGAAGTTCAAGATGCTAGCGTTGGCCGGTTTGAAATGCATGAAGTGGTTCGCCTGTCACAGCTCTGGGGTCTTCTGTTTGAGGGATGAACGGGGTGGGGTGGTTACGAACTTACGATTAAGAAATAAGACCTAAGAATGTGTTAGCTTTGATCAAGTAAGAGCACAGTGTTGAATTCTTAGATGTTCTGAATACAGTACAGTAATTACCCACATCCCTTTACTCAATCCGCTCATGGAGAATTTTAACTGAAGATTGCTTTGCCCTCTACACCGTAATTCTCAGGACTATATATTGGAAAATTGAAACATATCTTGAGGTTACGACTTTGGGATAACAGTTTTCAATTTATGAAAATGGTTCACTTTAACCAACACAGGCCGTCCAAAATAATTTGACATTTATTCCTCTTACATAAAATTTTACGTTCAAGTCTTACAATGTTTATATTTTTATTATTTGTCCAACTTATTAGTACTTTAGTAGCCTAGTACTCATTGACAGATGACATACCCATGCGCATTAATCAATTCTCCGCCCTTTGTTCATCATAGCCATAAGCCAATCTAGTGAGATGGCAGAGCTCAGGCTCTCTAGGTTTTCTTCGACCTTGCGCCGCCATCCTCCTCCATGAACTTACTTGAAGCTAAGCCTCCAGATCCCTTCCTTCGATCCTTGCCTCTTTTTTGTGTTGGTTTGTTCTCCTCTCAGCATCTTGCGGTATTTCCTTCTGATGAATGCTCCACCTCCTCTGCCCTTCTTTCTTGTTCAAGGTTGCTCTTTGACAGGCCGAAATCGAAGATCTGCCTTGGCAGATCCGAAATTCTGGACTTCGAGCACTCAATTTAGACTATCCTCGACCCTCTCGATGATGTTCTTAGATCTGCATGGCGAAACAAGATATCTGCTTTCCAGAACACACGCTGGTGTTTTTGTCCTGCCGTGCAGTAATTGAAGAAACAAAAGTCGACACTGCCAAATTACGTCAGAGTTGAAGCTTCGACCTTAATGTGCGAGAAGGAGGGTATCATGACTAGCGACAGCCTTAAGGTATTCTACCTTTCTCTATTCTGTTCAAGCAATCTCCAGGTAATTCACTCCCTTGAGGCCCAAACCCCTGTACTTAATTCTGTATTTATCTAGTTAAATCCGACCCTATCATTGGAACTTTCATTTATCAGACTCTTTTCTATGGATTTTGTTCAAGTTGCCCAGTTATTTCTAGTTTCTTTCCCAATCTATGTGATTATGCACGAACAGTCCTCTTCAACTTTGTCTTCACCGAATACCGTTGTAAATGGCCTTAGGAAAGTTTCCTTGTTGCCCCTGCGGTGTGCTCCTGGCTCAGTTGCCTTCTTCATCATGGTTTCTATGATGTTAGTCCATAAATCTCTCCATTTTTGGATTACATATGCACTGTTCCTAGTTCGATTTTACTGTGTTTGGTTCGTGGGCTTGTTGAATGTCTTGAAGATATTTGAGCTATGTTGCTTGGTTGTTGAGAACATGAGATGGGATGCACCACGGGATATTACAAAAAGTATACTTCACCATGAATTTAATTTTAACTGCTTTACTAGCTTTTTTCTTTTGCCCATCTGTCTTCTCTTTATGTCAATTTGTTTGCATCTAGTGGACCGTGGTAATGAGACTAATAGGTCTCTGGTTGCTGGCTGTGGTGTGAAGATGCAGTGCTTTTTCAAGATGGATTTCGTTTTTTTTGCAGTTGGAGGTGTATTTATGTTCACCTGCAGGATGTTATGTTCACGTTTCAACTGGCGCTAGGATAGTTTACAGAGCGCTAACAAGAATATTCAATGTGCTTTACTAGGAATGCCCATTTTTGAAATCATAATAGCTATTTTTGTAATGGTCTAGTGGCCCTTGTGCTTACCGTAATTTACGTATGTGTGGTCTGTGTGCTGCTTTGCTCTAAATTCAGATAACCTAATCTCTTCGAAGTGGTTTTTGCGCTGGCTGCAGGCCTTTTTGTCTGACAAGGATTGGTTCTATATAGTTGCTTTCCTTTTCTTGGATGCTGTATGTTTGTGCTTCGCAATTTGTGTTGACCCAGGTTGTGGGCTTCTATGGTTTTCTCTCTGTCTCTGCTTTCATCAGTTGGTATGGATTTGTATGTGTGCTATTACGTTTTTAATGGCAAGAGTTTTTTCTGACATGGTAGGTTTGAAATGGTTTTTGGCCAGTCGACCCATGCTGGATGCTTGCCACCCCTTCTTTGGTAGGCGGCAGCACCAGCCACGGATGGGCCCCTCTTGGTGTGCCATTTCCTTTGTCCGCTACTCATCCCCCTTTCTGTTTTGATTTCATGGCCGTGTCCCCGAGATTAACTTCTATGATGCTAGGATGGGGCCTCCTTGGCGACTTGACTGTACCTCAACTTGGCCATTTCGAAGACAAGTCCAGGATGATAGCAACATGAATATGTTGTTAAATGAGGCTCCTAATTGGCTTTTTCATTGGCTAGCTCTAACGTTTGAAATGGAGTGGTTCTGCCTGGTGATTATCTTCCTTTTCAATGCTGTGTGCTTGTGCTTTACTTTTTTATTGATACAGGTTACGAGTTTCTATGGTCTTCTCTCTGTCTCTTGCGTGCGCTCCCATATCCAGTTCATGTATGCTGGATTGCTGTCCTCATCGCTTTCACCAATGCCATCTTCTAGGGCCAGATGGGAAATATTATCTTTTGGATTCACGCATCTGGGCAGTATTCTTATCTTCTATTTTTTTATATCTTACAAACGATGTATGCGCTAATTGTTACCTCTGAACTTTAATTGTATGTATTGTCTATGTTTTTTCTGAAAATTCTACTGGTGAGTGGAATTAAGCGTTGTCGCTTCTTTCCCGAGGCCATTTCACCGACTGATCCTATGGATCAAATGTCACAAGAGGAACGACCTAGGAACTGGCACGGTTTTCTTGAAAATCGTTTTTCTATGAAAGTCATTTATTGGAATGTACAAGGTGCTAACAAATACCAATTGCGACATGGCCAGAGTAGAACTCTTATTTTTTCCACTGCACAGTTTTCTTGTATTCTCGCTGCATGTATTTTTACTGGGATGAATGGCGTAATTGTTACCTCTAATCTTTTGATGTGTGAAATTATTATTTTCCCGACATTTTTACTGGTGAGTGGAATTAAGCTTTATCGCTTACTTCCCAAGGCTATCTTACCGACAGACCCAATGGATCAAATGATACAGCATGAACGCTCTCTGCACTGGAACAACTTTATTCATCTTTGTTTTTCATGAAAGTCATTTGTTGGAATATTCAAGGTGCAAAAAAATACCAATTGAGATAGGAAATAGCATTTATTAATCGTACTATTAAGCCAGACATTTTGTTTCTACTTGAAACTATGGTTAATGAACAGTATACGAAATTAATTATAAGGAATTTGGGATTTTCGCAATACGATACAATACCAACGGTCAATCATGGTGGGGGAATTCGATGTCTGTGGAATTCCGTTAATGTCGATCTTAATGTCATAGCAAAAGACAATAGGGCAATCCATTGTCATATTATCGACAAAGACAGTAGTAAACAATTTCTTTTGACAGCAGTTTATGCTCCTACACGGGAAAGAGATAAAGACGTTTTCTGGCACCATCTTAATCAGCTCAGCAACTCCATTACCTTACCTTGGTGTCTAATAGGGGATTTTAATAAAATGTTGTGTTCTTCTGATAAGATTGGTGGTACTCCTTTAACTAGTTCTCGAACACGACGCCTTTATGATTTTTGAATTACACTCAAAGCATTGATGTTAATGTCCAATGGTAGGTGTTTACTTGGAAAAAAATCNTGCGCGGTCAACTCATTTATGAAAAACTTGATAGAGTTCTGCTCAGAGAGGACTGTGCGCAGCTATTTCCCTCCTACGTAGTCAATAATGGCCCCTTTACATGCTCCGATCATGCTTTTGTGCTGCTCAATACGAAGCCAGCGCATCCGCCTCGAAGGGGCACGAATTTCATATACCAAGACTCCTAGGTTCACTACCAGGAAATGCACCTCTTTAACTAAAAATGTTGGGGGAAGTTTGCAAGAAAAGATTGGCTGGTAAACGGCGATAGAAACTCCCGATATTTCCATCAGTCTATGAAGGTAAGAAAAACACAAAGCAAGATTACGAAAGTTAAGGATAATTCGGGAGTTTGGGTTGATGACTCTGCACAAATTGAAAAAATGTTTATCACTGACTTTACTGCTAGGTTTAAATCAGCTCAGGTAGGCACCTCTAATATTGATATGGAAATGCTTAATTTAGTCACTGCCGAAGATAATCAAAGTTTATTACAGTCCATTCATGAAACAAAAATAAAGGAAACCCTTTTCCAAATGGACAAGTTTAAAGCTCCAGGGCCTGACGGTTTCGGAGCGGCTTTTTTTCAAAACCACTGGCATATTATTAAAGATGATATTTGTCGGGCCGTAAGATCCTTTTTTGAAGACGGCAAATTACTTAAATAGATTAATCATACGCTTATTGTACTAATTCTGAAAGTGAGTCAACCAGCAACTACTGCCCAGTTCCGACCTATTAGCCTATGCAATACCGTTTACAAACTTATTGCAAAAATTCTTGCTAATCGGATGTGTCCGATTCTGAAAAAGATAATTGACCCGACCCAAAGTGCCTTTGTGCCTAAACGTTCCATCCACAACAACACTCTACTTACGCATGAAATCATGAACAAATTCAAAAATATGAAAGGGAAAAAAACTTGGGCAACACTCAAACTTGATATGGAAAAGGCCTATGATAGAGTTGAATGGGATTTCTTATTTAATACTTTACGCATTTTGGGATTCCATTCCAAGTGGGTAAACCTAATTAGGGCATGCATTTATACTGTTTCATACTCTATCATTGTCAACGACAATGTATGCAGATTCTTTACTCCTACCAGAGGTATTCGTCAAGGGGACCCCCTATCCCCTTATCTCCTCATCTTATGCATGGAAGTCCTAACCAGAGCCCTCCGTAAGGGGCTTGGTCTGAAAAAATGCGAGATTGGGTTCAAGCTTTCACCGCAAGCTACTAAGATCTCATGCTTGCTTTTTGCTGATGATAGTCTACTTTTCTGCAGAACTAATCTTAAATCCTGCCATGAGTTAAGTTCAGTTTTGAGTAATTTCTGTTGAAACGCGGGCCAGCTTATTAACTTCCATAAATCGTCATTAACTTTCTTCAGTAATGCCACTTTTCATGATAAGCAAATTATGTCGTATGTTTTTCACATTATGCATCAAGCTAATCTTGGCAAGTACCTTGGGTGTCCAGTTTTTAAGGGTCGTCCAAAAACAGAAACTTTTTCTAACTTAGTAAATAGAATTGCTTCAAAATTACAAACTTGGAAGACCAGACATGTCTTTAAGGCCGATAGGGTGGCACTAATTCAATCTCATATCGAATCAATGCCTGCACATACAATACAATGCTTTTAATTGCCTAAAGAAACTAGCCGCCGGCTAAATAAAATAAGTAGAGATTTTTTTTGGAAAAAATCTCATGAAAATAAGGGGATGC
>NCQV01112817.1:0-15879 GCA_002740545.1 Lophocereus schottii | reverse complement strand
CCCCGGGTTCCCAAATCAATATTGAGTCCTCTCAAGGGAAATTAATGCTACAAAGTGGCAATATAAACATAAATCAACAAAGATTGAATGCACCTTCCATCGTGATGATTGCCGTAGACCCACTCCGTTAAGAAATCATACATCATACAAGGTTGAGATTGATTGAGCGTTACAAAAACACATACACAGAGCTAGCAATAACATATAGAGAGAGAAATGGGCAAAGCAAGTTACTGGGTTCAGTCTAATGCATTACTTAGGAAGAACTTAACATATCAGGTCTCTTAAATTTCTCTCCTTCTAATATATTACTTTCGATTTCTGTTGATTTTCGATAATGCATTTGATTATACTCATTTACATCCATTTATAAAGTTTCTTCATACAAGAACTGAAGTTGGATTTTGGTTCGTTTACACTTTGGAGAGTATTGTTTTGTGTTTGTGTGATTGACTGATTGGTGCATTTGATTATGTCATGAATCATGATCACTATTTAGTTGTTTTGTGTATCTGAAATCTGAATTGAAGTGTTTCTACTTCATCGCGAGTTTTTTTTTCCCCCTGTTCTTTTAAGTTATTGTACTAGAAATTTTAGCCATGATAGATTAACTGTAGCTTGAACCATCAAGGGTGAATATTGAGTAATTCTAAATATAACATAAGATGATCCACTAGTACCCCCTGCTTTTCTTTGATCAAAAACCATCATACGCCTGTTGTCATTTGTCACAGAGATTAATTGATTAAGATGTAATTTGATTTCAAGTTTTCAACATTTATCTCTCATTTTGATCCACTACTTTTATTGATGACTGTTGTATTTGAACTGTGTTTCTGTTCGATTTTGGGTGGAAAATGTAGAGTTTTGTTGAAGTATTTAATGGTGATTTTTGATTGCAGAGAAGGAACAAGTGCCAGAATTGCTGCCTGTTTGTATCCCCAGTGGTGATATTATTTTTGCTAACAGTGGTGGAATTCTATGTGAAGCAATCCCAGAATCAGCAGTCTGAACAATCAAACCCAGATTTCAAACCATTAAACCCAGTTCCCAATCCTCCAGAATGGCCACCATTGATACAAGTTCCATCCTTTCCGGCTGTGAGATCCAAAGCTTTGCCCTTTTCAGATTTGCCAGATGCATCCTGCTTGAAGAATAAATCATGCCCTGCTACTTTTCTAATCACTGCCAGCAATCAATCTTTTGGCCTGGGTATTGCATCCTTTCTTTCTCTTTATAACTGCTTTATCACTTTGAGTTAGGTCCTTATACTTGATGATTCAACCTGTTTCTTTTGGTGATTGGGTGTTTTGGGAGTAAGAAGATTGAAGAAAAGGGTGCATCAAAACACCCTTATTAAGGGGAAACCCCTTGTGGTACAAGAGGCGATAATATGAATATCCTAGGTAAAGAACACAAGCTGGTTCAACCTAGGGTTGTCCTTTGATAGTGTCAATGGGTCATTTTTTGACAACATCCACTTTTTGAACGGCTGAAAAGGCCACTTTTGGGTAATCTTTAGTTATTTTTTGTTGTGGATCAAAGCAAAATGCCTTATTAGACTATTTTGTGGAATAGTAAGGAGCCAATAGTTTTTGATAGATGGCCCAACAAAAACAGTTTATGCACAATTCAAATTAGGTTGCTACACCTTACCCCCACTTTCCACCCTGCTTAGGCTAGATTCTCCAAGGGTATGGATGTGGATTTGAATTGAACTCATTCCTTAACACTTAGCATGGGTTGCTGAAAAGATGCCAAGATGGTGTAGTCTCTTCAAAGCTAAAAAGCACCAACACCAACACGTGACATGGATACAACATGACATCGACACTTGGACCCATGATTGTCAGAAAAATAGGATACAACATGTATAGTGGACGCACAATAATTGGAAAATTTTCATTCTATTACCTGCAAAAAAGAACCAAATTTCTTTATGTGATCTATGTGTGCATGAACTTGAGAGTGTTCAATGAGTATCCGAGGGTGTCGGACAAGGATACATGAAGCTGCAAAGACTATCTGTGCTACTTAGCTTCAGAGAATTGCTTGGGGACGGGCTCCTCATTCAGTCTTTTCCCTCATGTGAGATTTTTCAAAACCTTAACATGGGTGAGGACATTTTCAATCTGACATCAATTATAGGCAAAACCAATTTCTGTTGGTGGCTTACTTTTGAAAATGACTGAATCTGAGATCTCAACATGCCTATGTTGGACAGAGCGCATGTAATCTAGCTAGTTAGTGAGAAGCTTATTGTTGAATGTGTGATTTTGAATGATGCTTTTTATTTCGGGACTTGAACTTCTCCTTGTGCATAGAAGATTACTCTGTGCTTGAGAAATTGTTACATGTAGTTACAATGACACGGCCACTTAATAGAAATGTTATTTCATCATATAAAAGTGTGATGACATTTCTGAATTGCTATCTGACTTTAATTTTTAGTTGTTGACAGGCATGGCTAGTGATATGTTTCCTACTCCTACCTCGGTAAATTCCTCTGACATTGCAGAACTAATCTTGGTGAGTCTGTCCCCTCTCCTCTCCCTCTACTGTGACCTTTTTGTTGAAGAAATAGTCTGGAGTTGTTTTCAGGGAAGGCCTCTTGTCGGTATATATCTATATTTATTTATATTTTTTTTTCAATTGCTGCAGGGAACAAAAGCTAGCCTACAAGATAATTATCTGTCAGATCCCGCGTTCACTGAGGAGATAGACCTCTATTACCTTCAACCTAAATGCAAGGAAGGCTCTTTTGTTTCTGTGCCCATAAAGACAAAGACCTTTGGTATGATTCTGTAACTTGTATTAGTACTTTCATCTAATAAATGCATATCGGTACTCCTCTAACAGATGCCACACTGGGTTTTAATTAGATGAGTAAACCATGCTCACTATGTTGAGGGAGTACATAGGATTGTGGTTCATACCCTTTCTGACAAATTGTCCTGTCTTCAGAGTCAATATGCATGCAAAGTCTGACTTTGTGGCGAAACAGCTCTTCTGAGGTCAATGATGCAATATTTGAGGGCAATGCTCGTGTGAACACTGAGAAGAAGCCTTTTGATTTTGCAGGAGGTGGGTCATTTTTTCATAACTTGAATATGTGGTTGATTCAAGAACATTGCATTTTTGTGCTTCATACTCAGATTTCTTGTTTGAGTATGAAAGTGAATATTGTCCCACATTGATAAAATACAAAGAATATGAAAGTGGGTGTTGTCCCACATTGATAAAATTGAAGGGCTTGAGCATATATATAAGCTTATGAGTTACTCCACCCATTGCTAATTGGTTTTGGGACGGAACCTCATTTGAGTTTATATGCATGACTCGTTGTTAAAAGCTCAATTAATATAAAAATTTAACATTTCTCTTCTTCTTATTGAACAGCTTATGATTTCCTGAACTCTAACAGCAACATTTTCAACGTGACTGTATGGTACCAAACCAATGCACTGCCTTCTACTGGTGGCACATCCCTAACACGGGTTGAACAATTGGTGAATCTGGTAATGCTTCTTTTATTTGTGTTTATTTGATGTTTCCTAGTATACTACACTCAAAATGTCATTGTTGCGGAAATGCTTCGCAACCTGCAGGTATCCAATGCCTACCTCCGATTCTTGAATGGGGCAGGTACAAAGATACTATTGGAGTTCATCAAGGATATGCCTACACATGGTTATATGAACCAGCCTAATTTTGTGGCCATGATGAGCACACTCTTGTTCATTTGGATTGTTGTCTGGTTATTCCCTGTAAGTAGTCAAGGATCTCAAGTTCTCAACTTTCTGGACTATGTAGTTCATATGTGTCAACCCTTGCTCCGATTTATATTAGTTCTTTGCCTACAATAAGGGGTGAGTTGCATGTCTGGTTGTTGTTCTGAAACCTCCTGCTGATTTTTCATTTTCAGAATGTCTATGTAATACTGTAAGACAATTAAGGTATGTTCAGGATGGTGTTTTGCTTCTGTAGCCCAGATATATATTTCTTCACATCCAATCACCCATGACATAATTACAACTTTGCATTCAGTTTTTTTTATTTCTTTATTTTCAAGACGAAACTATCTTGCATGTTTTTTGGACTTCTCACCTAAGGGGTGGTTGTATTTTGTATGTCAATATGTCTTCATGATTTTCTGGTGATGATCATGTTGAACCCTTCTGAAGGCTCAAAAACTAGCATTCTTTTGTAGTCTGTGACTTCCTTCTAATTAAGCTATTTTCATCTGTTATATTTGTTGCTTTCAGGTAATATTGCAGGCTTTGGTTTATGAAAAGCAACATAAGCTACGGATGATGATGAAGATGCATGGACTTGGTGATCAGGCTTATTGGACAATTTCCTACGGCTATTTTGCTATCGTTTCTGCAATTTATATGCTATGTTTCGTAGCTTTTGGCTCAATTCTACGTAATGATAAGCTCAATTTGAAAATTCTTATTTTATCAACATATTCCTTTCAAGTTATTTATGGTGCTTATCTTTCTGTGTTTCTTATTTTGCATTTTTTTGCAATGGTTGCAGGGCTAGCTTTCTTTACAATGAATGCCTACAGCATCCAATTTGTGTTCTATTTTGTATATGTAAACTTGCAACTTTCCATGGCATTCCTAGCTTCTACACTGTTTTCAAACGTGAAGACCGCTGCAGGTTTGATTGAATCCAATCGATCTTTTATCTTGTATCTATGTTATTCAGACTCGGTTGCTTGTGTCTGGCATGCATATTATCGTTCTGGTGTCTGATTCAGCAATGTTCTGAAAATTTATTGGATGTGGGCTAAAACGAAAGCATTCACACCTGATTTTGGTCATAGTTACTTGAGGTGAAATGGAGAGTTAGAGTAGCACAACTTTGTTTTATGTAAAACTTGAGATTTTTGTGATGTCAGACTCATCCTTGTAAATTGATATTTTGCAGTTGTTGGATATCTGCTTGTATTTGTGACTGGCCTCCTTGGAAATTTTCTTTTCGTGAGGGTGCTTCAAGAACCTTCCTTCCCAAGTAAGCTTTGACTCCAAAAGGATGTATTGAGACAAAGGCAATAACTGTCCATCTTATTTAATTAGTTAATCTCCATATTCCCAGGGAAGTGGGTTATAGTTCTGGAGCTGTTTCCTGGATTTTCATTATTTCGAGGATTATATGAGCTTCAACAATATGCTTTCGAAGGAAGTGTTTTCGGTAATGGAGGCATGCAGTGGCAGGACCTGAATGACCCAGAAAATGGAATGAAAGAAGTCATCATTATCATGTTTGTGGAATGGCTTGTCACACTTTTTTTAGCATATTATGCTGGCCGAGCCTTATTCTCTGGATCTTGCATGAGGAAGCCTTCAACGTCTGCTAGGAAACCTAGTGCTCAAAGAAATGGAACTCAAGGGCCTTCGCGCAGAGAGAATCCTGATGTAGCCGAAGAGGTATGCCTTTTTGCTCCTATTATGTGGCTTTGGATCACTATTACATTGTCATGGAACCGTCTTTGCTTGGGTTGAAGTATGAAGCACCTGATGAGCCAAGATTAGTGACCTTAATCTACTTGTTCTTTGTTCTTTATGCTCTCTCTATATGCATGTGTATTTTATTCTTATATATTTGAAGGTCGAACTTGTCTTTTTCTAAGCAGAGGTCAATTATTAGTTATATGCTGCTGTAGTGTTTAAAATGCCCAATAGAACTTTGGTTATGTTTGCTTCCCTTTTTTTTCCTTGA
The DNA here is from genome assembly GCA_002740545.1 of Lophocereus schottii. Classification (NCBI taxonomy): domain Eukaryota; kingdom Viridiplantae; phylum Streptophyta; class Magnoliopsida; order Caryophyllales; family Cactaceae; genus Lophocereus; species Lophocereus schottii. The sequence goes on along the minus strand of NCQV01112817.1, from coordinate 10,149 downwards.
TTTGTTAACTATGCATTTGCCTTTTCTATGATAGAGGGAGAAGGTAAAACAGTTGATGCTTGAGTCACCTGAAAGCCATGCCATCATCTGTGACAACCTCAGGAAGGTCTACCCAGCAAGGGATGGAAACCCTACAAAGATTGCAGTCAAAGGAATGTATCTTGCGTTGCCTCAGACAGGATGCTTTGGGCTACTTGGCCCAAATGGTGCAGGGAAAACCTCATTTATTAGCATGGTCAGTCTTAAGTTCTCTCTCTGAGTCACGAAAGCTCCATTTGTGTGGTTTCTCAGTTCATGAGAAGTATTTAATATCAAGCTTGACTAGTTAACCAATTTTGCTTTCTGTTATTGCTCTTTGATGTACCTTTAATAATTTCCCTCTAGCTTTTGTTTGGGGGGTTGGCGATGATCATTTGTGGTTTAGGCTACTTTCCCATATTTACGTATCACTTTATGGGATGAACCAATTTCCAATTGCTAAATATTTGAACTATTGAACTAATTACCAGTTCATGCAGCCGAGTGGTAACCAAAGTTGCAGAACAGGGGTCAGAACAAGATCAGGAAATGACATTGATTTATTTCATTTCATACAGATGATTGGGCTTACCCAGCCAACTTCTGGCACAGTATTTGTTAATGGACTGGACCTGAGAACTTCCATGGATGAAATATACTCGATGATAGGTGTCTGTCCCCAGTACGAGTAAGTTGCTGTGTTCTGCTGCACCTCAGATACCCACTTTAGTTCTTTATCATTTTTATTTTTTTTTTCCGGTTATTTGGGTGCCAAGTCTTATTTCGCGTTTTATGGTATTCTGTTGGATAACTGCAGCCTGCTGTGGGAAACTCTAACGGGAAGGGAGCATTTATTGTTCTATGGCAGACTCAAAAACCTTGGAGGTGCTGCCCTAAAGGAGGTGTGATCTGTTTTCAGTATTTGTTTGTTTGGAGAGTGATGTATGCCATAGGACTTATGTATTTGTTGGCATACCATGACATGTTCGGGGCATTTGAATGCAAAAGTCCTTGTTTATCATGAACAAAGATTAGGATTTTAAAACATGGAATGTTACAATGCATCACAAACAAATATTTTTCTTTTACCTGTCTTGCCTTTTCATGATGAGATTCTGTTGTCAGGTTGAAAATGAAAGTCTATTGAACGGGCACAGAAAATTAAGTTTAACAGCATAACCAGTTCCTTATTTTGGTTTAGTTTTTCCCTTGGATACAGGCTGTTGAAGCATCTCTTAAAAATGTCAACTTATTTCATGGTGGTGTTGCCGACAAACCAGCTGGGAAATATAGTGGGGGTATGAAGAGAAGACTAAGTGTTGCTATTTCTCTAATTGGGGATCCAAAGGTTTGTTTTAGAAGATCTTAGGTACTTCTATTTATATCTTATCCTGTTGCAGTTTAGATAGGCAGCTCTACTTCGAAGAGCAAGGGGTCCATTTCCTGTTTTTCCAACAAGGAGTTCTTGAGAAAAATGTTTGCCTATGTGTTATTCATGCCCTTATTTGGTGCCTACTGCTTGGGATTTGGAAAAGGTTGTTTACATGGATGAGCCAAGCACTGGATTAGATCCAGCTTCCAGGAACAACCTGTGGAATGTTGTGAGACTTGCAAAGCAAGATCGAGCTATTATTCTTACCAGTAAAGCATCTCTCATACTTGCTCCAATTTGATTTCTGTTCTAAATTCCTGAGTTTACCTTCTTCCAGCATTCATCTCGAATGCGAGTTATAACATTTGGCTCACTAAATTCTTCAGCACACTCTATGGAAGAGGCGGAGGCACTTTGTGACCGATTAGGAATCTTTGTTGATGGCAGCCTACAGTGTATAGCAGATGCAAGAGAGGTAATTCCAGTCATTTTTCCTACTTTGCATCCGCAAGGGCTTCAATAATAGTTTCTTGATTTTGGCAAATGATTGCTCCAACCCTCCGCTAAAAACAAGGCTGAGTGTGGATTCAGCAAAGTTGATGCATGCTTGGTCACCTTTCTCACAACTGAGCAGGGAATAAGAGAACCTCATTTTGATTTTTGACCCCATCCAAAACCAAACCCGCCTTAAATTTGCCTGATCAATGTCACTTGCTGGGTTCTGGACATGCTATTGAACAAACCAGTGACACACCTGAGCTTGACTCAGCTTGTGAAGATTCCTAATTGCATGTTTGCTAGGGTGGAGCTAATTGCAATGACCCCTTTGTAATAATTCAAGCCATGCGAAACTGAGATGCCATTTCTTAGGCTACATTTTGGAAGGATGGTTACAGATTGTTTCTAAGATGCCAATGTTTTTGTGGGCAAAACTAATAGTTGAAAGCTCGATATGGGGGATCGCTTGTGTTAACCATTACAACAACACCAGAGCATGATGCCGAGGTGGAGGATATGGTGCGGTACTTATCCCCAAATGCACGCAAGACATACCACCTGGCTGGGACTCAGAAGTTCGAGCTCCCAAAACATGACTTGAGGATTGCAGATGTTTTCGAGGCAGTAGAGATTGCCAAGACCCGGCTCCCAATTCATGCATGGGGGTTGGCAGACACTTCTCTGGAAGACGTCTTCATTAAGGTTGCTATGGCAACAGCTAGCTCAAGTGTCTAACGATCTGCTCTCATAAGTGTTGCAGTGTCGCTGTGTTTGTCTAGTCGATTAATTTAGAACATGATTTTCCATAGCTATTTGTAGCGTACTAAATTTGTTAGCTTCATAGATACATGTTTTTATAGGAGCTTATACACTCTGTACTCTGTATATGTTGATACTTCTAGATGGTTTATGTAAATCATTACTTCCTAGTGTGTTGTGACTGGTGATTGATACAATGCCTCCATTTGCTAACTCGAAATAAAGGCCTTGTTATGAGAATGGTACTTTCAGTATAAGGAATCAAGGGTTCCTCTTACCAGTGGGGCGCTTTGCCATTGGTGGTCCTGTTCGCGCACACACCGTCCACTTCGGTCCAATCCTTGGGAAGAGTATACCTTTGCTTCATGGTGTCCCCCTCACCTCGGGCTTGTTGGCCCATTAGATCTACCCTAGATACGGAGCCCAATCTCTACAGCATGTGTAAAACGGAAAAATTTTGAAAAATTTCGTGAACAAGAAATTAAAGAAAAAATTAGCTTAGTGAACAAGAAACCAAATAAAAATGGGCTCAATAGGACCCTAATGACTAATCAGACATCTACGGGCATTTCAAAACGGCACAGAGGACAGAAATGGCTACTTTGTGTTGGATTAATTTCCAAAAAATGGAAATTTATAAGAGACATGAATTAATTATTATTATTATTATATAAAAATACATCTGATCTGCGACGGAAACGACGACGGAAAAAGTTAATTTTTCCGAAGGAAAATTAGCTTTCTGACGGAAAATACGACACCAAATACCCCATCGGAAATCAGCTTGTCGCAAAAATTATCCGACGGATTTCGACGGTATTTCCGACGGAATTACCTGTCGGAAAATCCGTCGGATAGGAATTAAGGTGCAAGCATTTTCAGAGGGGGAGAGGATTCCGACGGAATTTCAGACGTAACCTCTGGAAAAAAAAATTTGCTTTTCAAAAATTTTTCCTCCTCAAAATTTAATAAAAAGTTTACACGATTAATGTAATAATTATCAAATATAAATTTTTATATCTAAAAATAGAATGTGCTAAATTAAAAATTTATCATGACATCCACACAATTTTCATGAATCAGGAACAGGAACGGGAACAGTGGCGGCAGCACAGGAGGCGGCACGGAGGGGCGACGGGGCAGCAGCAGCGGCAGCATTGGCGGCGGGCGGCGGCGGCACTCTTAAACCAATTCATAACAAATTAACCACCATAAAAAACCCAATTAACTTAAACATTTCAATTTCAAAGAGTAAATTAACTCAAAATAAATGACCTACCGTTAAATTATAAGTGATACCACTAAATTTTTCCGTCACCGGCCACCGGAAATCACAAAAATCCTCCTCCTTCTCTCTCTTCCTTGCCTCCTCTCTCTCTCTTCCTTGCCCACTCTCTCTCTCTCTTCACAGTTGAAATGGTTGCAAAATACATTCGAAATCCGTCCAAAACTTTAAAAACCCGATCCACAATTTTGTTGAATCGCGTGCCAGGAAAGATATTCCGTCAGACTCCGACGGTCTTTCCGTGGGAAAATCTGACTTCATCCTACGGGTCCCTTCGCCATTGCTTTTTCCGTCGGAGATTCGCATCGTTTCTGTAGTATAATTAAATGCTCCAAAAGATGCCAATGCAAATAGTGACTTTTGGCAAAAGGCATCTAGTAAATAATATTTTTTGCTATTAAATATAAATAGTAATTAATATTATTTGCTATTGAAGAGACGTAATTAGTTATTAACTAACTAATTTCATAAGTATCTCTTCAATTATTACCATTGAGATTAAAATCAATGGATAAGATTTCATCTCGTGAAAAAGGTGATGTCTCTTGAAACGCCACCATATTCTCTATAAATAGAGGATAAGTGGTGACATTCGATCTATCCAAAATTATTCCTAATAACCTTTCCTCTGAATTTCTGTTACGTCCTAAGGCTCCTAAGGCCTGTCTTTGTGTGTGCAACATGAAGACAGGGAGGCTTATTTGTATTTCAAAGATCTAATTGCTAAATCCTGTTGCACAATTAAGGGCGGTTATAGTTTTTAGGAAAAGAGTACACTACCTACCTAAAAGTCTCGAAGCGATCCTAGACCGATTCCTTTCTTAATTTTTTCAACATTCTAAAGACTCTAATCATAGATTCTTCTCTTAGAGATTTGGCCACTATCATTGCAAAGTTGGAGAGATTCGACGGAGGGAATTTTAGGCGATGGCAGAAGAAGATACATTTTCTACTTATTACCTTGCAAGTAGCATATGTCCTCACATCCGACCTACCACAAGAACATGATAATGAGACTGTTGAACAAGTGGAACAATGATGACTACATTTGTTGTGGCCATATCCTCAACAGCATGTGTGACTCATTGTTCGACACATATCAAACTGTGCCATATGCAAAAGAATTGTGGAATCTTTTAGAGACAAGATACATGAAGGAGGATGCTACTAATAAAAAATTCCTGATGAGTCAATTCAATAATTATCAAATGAGGGAAGATCGTTCTATAATGGAACAGTTTAATACACTTGAGAGGATTTTAGGGCATTTCAAAATGCATAATATGGATATGGATGAAACTATAATAGTATCTAGTATAATTGGCAAACTCTCTACTTCTTGGAAAGATTTTAAACATAGCCTCAAATATAAAAAAAGAAGATCTTTCTCTTGAGGAGTTGGCTAACTCTCTTCGAATAGAAGAGGAATTTCATAAACAAGAAGAGAATGAGATTATCTCTACTGTTGATGTTGTGGAATCTAGCCAACCTAAAAAGAGAAATTACAATGAGATTAATGACAAAAAGAATAAAAAGAGAAAGGTTTGTTAGGATTGTGGTAGCCTAAATCACGTGAGACTTGATTGTCCTAACCCCAAGAAGAGAAAGAAGGACTTTGACAAGTCCAGGTCTGGGCCCAAGTAGTCCGATAAGAAAGCAGAATTTGCAGCCATGATATCTGAAGTCTTCATGATCCAATATGAGAATTCTTGGTGGATTGACTCTGGTGCTACAAGACACATTTGCAAGGACAAGGCATGCCTCAAGACGTATGAAGTAGTGGAGGATGGTGTTTTCCTTTATATGAAAAATTCTTTGAAAGCACAAGTCCTAGGCAAGGGAAGTGTAATTCTAGATTTTACTTCCGAGAAGTTTTTAACTTTGAATGATGTATATCATGTTCCGAATATCCAAAAGAATCTTGTGTTGGATAGTTTGTTGAACTGCTTTGGGTTCAAATTAGTTTTTGAGGCTGATAAAATTGTAATTTCTAAGGGAGGGGTGTTTGTTGGAAAGAGATATGTGTGTGATGGAATGTTCGAGTTAAGTATTAATAATATGAATAATGTTTTTGCTTATATTTGTGATTCATTTTCTTTATGGCATAATAGATCAGGCCATGTTAATTTTAGAAGAACGAATGATATGATAAAGCTTGACTTGATTCCTTACGTGAATAAAAGTGATGATAAATGCAAAATTTGCATGCTAACAAAAATCACTAGACAACCCTTTCCATCTATTCAAAGAAATTTAAATATCCTTCACTTAGTACATAGTGATATATGTGGAATGAGTGGACAGTTAACTATGGGTGGTAAAAGATATTTTATCGCCTTCATAGATGACTATTCTAAATTTTGCTATGTGTACTTACTAAGTTCAAAGGATGAGGCACTTGACATATTTAAGACATATAAAAATGAAGTTGAAGTTCATTGTGAAAAATTTATTAAGTGTCCAAGGAGTGATCGGGGTGGTGAATACTATGATCCTACATATTTTAAGACCACCAGTATTGTCCATGGAGTGACGGCTCCCTATACACCACAACAAAGTGGTGTGGCCGAAAGAAAGAATAGGGTTTTAACTGAGATGGTTAATGCTATACTTTCTAATTCGAGTTTACAACATGGCTTTTGGGGAGAAGCATTATTAACTACTTCTTATGTCCTAAATAGGGTTCCAAATAAGAGTGAGACCACTCCTTATAAATTTTAGAATAAAGAAAACCCAACTTGAGTCATCTTAAAGTTTAGTAAGAGTACCCGAACCTAAGAGAAAGAAACTAGGTGAAAGCGCAATCGAATGCATTTTTATTGGATATGCTCTATGTAGTAAAGCATATAGGTTCATGGTCACTGAACCAAATCACTCTGTTTTCGTTAATACTATTATTGAATCTAGGGAAGCATTATTTGATGAAACTCATTTTTCATCTATTCTTAGACCAAGAGATGTAGTCTCTCAAGTTCTAGAAATGGAACATAATAATAGTCAAGTGTAAGATCAACAAAAGGTTGATAGTAATGATGTACTTGAACTTAGAAAGAGTAAAAGGGCAAGAAAGACTAAAAATTATGGGCCAGATTTTCTTGTCTACGTTGTTGAAGGTTCTAGAGAATCAATCTCTAATTATGTTTCGTATAATTTTAATGTTGAATCGGATCCTTTAACATATGAGGAGGCAATGTCATCATCAAATGCTTCTTTTTTGGAAAGAAGTAATAGATGATGAAATGACTTCAATCATGGGTAATGACACTTGAAAATTAGTTGATCTCTCACTGGGATGTAAACTTACTGAATGTAAATGGGTGTTTAAAACAAAGAAGAACCTTGATGGTTCGATTCATAAATTTAAGGCTAGGTTGGTAGCCAAAGGGAATACTCAAAAGGAGGGCATAGATTATTTTGATACATATGCCCCAATTGCTAGAACATCTACTATTAGATTGTTGCTAGCACTAGCCTCTGTACATAATCTAGTAATTCACTAAATGGATGTCAAGACGACACTTTTAAATGGTAATCTAGATGAAGAGGTATATATGACACAACCCAAGGGGTTCGTTGTGCCGGATCAAGAGCACAAGGTATGTGAATTAGTTAAGTCCTTGTATAGACTTAAGCAAGCCCCTAAACAATGGCATCAAAAGTTTGATGAGGTTGTCTTAAAAAATGGTTTTCATATAAATGATGCTGACAAGTGTGTTTACTCCAAATTTAATGGTGATAATGGAGTCATTATCTGCTTATATGTAGATGATTATGTTGATTTTTGGTACAGATATTGAGCAAGTAGAGAATACCAAAGGATTTTTGTCCCAAAACTTTGATATGAAGGATTTGAGAAAAGCTGATTTTATCTTAGAGATTAAGATAACAAAGATTGACAATGGATTGATATTGTCCCAATCGTAGTATATTGAAAAGGTGTTCAAACGATTTAGCAATCATGATTGTAAACCTGTATCTACACCTTTTGATGCAAGTTTAAAACTTGAAAAGAATGCCGAAAAATCAATATCTCAACTTGAATATGCTAGGATTATAGGATGTTTGATGTATAGAATGTCTTGCACAAGATCAGATATAGCTTTTGCTATTGGCAAGCTAAGCCGATATACAAGTAACCCTAGTCATAAGCATTGGCATGCCGTAAGGAGGGTATTAAAATACCTCAAGTCATCTATTGACTACGAACTTCACTATTGTGGTTATCCATCTGTTTTGAAAGGTTTTTCGGATGCAAGTTGGATAACAAATAATGAAGACCATTCCTCCACAAGTGGATGGATTTTCACTCTTGGTAAGGGTGCAGTATCTTGGGGATCAAAGAAGCAAACTTGCATAGCTGATTCGACTATGTCAGCTAAATTTGTTGCTATAGCATCAGCTTGTAAAGACACCGAATGGTTAAGGAATTTGCTATATGAAATTCCTTTGTGGCCAAAACCAATGTCACCTCTTTTTCTATGTTGTGACAGTGCTTCTGTTTTAGCAAGAGCATACAATAATGTATTTAATAGTAAATCAAGGCATATTGGTTTACGTCGCAGTTATGTAAGAGATTTAGTGATCAAAACAGCCAGAGGGATAGGGTTAAAGTCCATATCCAAAACCTTATATGGTGGATTCTTAACTTAACGCTAGATGGAAACATTCAATCTTAAGTTCAATAAGTCAAAGTACATCATAAGAATGGTTTGAGGCACTCATTCACTTCCCATCCATGATCGGAATGCTTAGATTCCCATATATAGTTTTGGAGGGTGAGGTAAGGCTCTTAATGAACCTTACATGAAGAACTTTTAGAATGTTTAGAAATAAGTACTTAATTTTGATAAATTTCTTGTAAGTCCTCGAGTATGCCTGGGTGTAATTGTAAGTATTTATCAAGTTAATGAAAATGAAATCTTATTTCTCTAATTCAGAAGTTTTCATGTCATAATATTTATGGGGTATTGTAAAGGTTCACCTATATGAGCATTTAAGCAAGGTCAGCTTAGCGGAGTCTAATGGGCTTGGCTTCGATATGCTCGTGAATGGATACATGACACATGGTCATTTAAAAGTGTCAGGATTACTAAGTGATTTTGGAACGAAAGTCTTGTGTGTGACTTAGATGCAAGTATTCAGATAGGCTTACTGGTTCAAAGCATAATCTACCACATAAACATGAATATTTGATGGATAAGTCACTAAGATGGAAGTTCAATCGTAAGACACATTCATTTATGCATAAAGACTTCTGAAAAATTGTTACATCATTTATTATGGAAATGGTGGGGGAATGTTGGAATAATTTCCATAAAAATGGAAATTTTAAGAGACATGAAGTAATTATTATTATTATTAATTGACGTTAATTAAATGCTCCAAAGGATGCCAATGCAAATAGTGACTTTTGGCAAAAAGCATCCAATAAATAATATTTTTTGCTATTAAATATAAATAGTAATTAATATTATTTTCTATTGAAAGATGTAATTAGTTAATTAAATAAATAATTTCATAAGCGTCTCTTCAATTCTTACCATTGATATCAAAATCAATGGATGAGATTTCATCTCATGAAAAATATGCATGTCTCTTGAAACCACACCATATTCTCTATAAATAGAGGATGAATGGTGTGATTTGAACTATCCAAAATTATACCTAGCAACCTTCCTTCTGAATTTCTGTTACGTCCTAAGGCTCCTAAGGCCTGTCTTCGTGTGTGCAACACGCAGACAGTGAGACTTCTTTGTATCTCAAAGAGCTAATCACTAAACTCTGTTGCACAATTAGGGGCGATTAGAGTTTTTAGGAAAAGAGTACACCACCTGCCTAGAAGTCTGGAAGTGATCCTAGACCGATTCCTTTCTTAACTTTTCCAACACTTTGCAACCACTTAACAATGCAAGGCTTGTGGAAAAGATGTTGGCAAGGCAGCTTCATTGCCAGCTTCTTCGTTTCGAGCACTTCGAAACAGATACTGCAATTCTCTCTCTTGGTTACTGCATCCAAAGCTTCAACCTTGATCTTCTCTAGGCTATCGATGGCCGACGCAGCCGCTGGGACAAGTTTGCACTCTGAATTGTCATAATATCCTTCATGAAGTTGCTTGAAGGTCACATAAACCCTAAATAGTTTACGCTTGTTACCACGCATATAATGTTAAATTAAGTAAACTCACTTTTTTGGCAAATATATTTTTTAGGATTATTTG
>NCQV01112810.1:103-11297 GCA_002740545.1 Lophocereus schottii | reverse complement strand
TACCCAAAAATGCATATTATAAAAAGTAGATCTGAGAGAAGGCTTTAACTAAGATATAGAAGTAGTTAAGGACTTGACCAAGTAGCATGGGATTGAGGGGCATAGCGGGGAGGTTTATGAGAAGAAGGATTAGGATTCCTCTTTCGGAGCAAGCTAAAGAGCCCTTCAAATAGATCACCGCTTTCCGGTAAGGCACTCGATGAAACCTATCCATCCCAACTTTCAAGCAAATAGTAAGTCAAGGCCCCTTTTTAGACTCTGCTCTTTCCTTCGTCCTGACTCCCCCTTTTGCTACTAAAAGACATAGTGGATTAGATCTAGAAACTTCAGCAGCTCCTCATATTCCCAACTATGAGTGCCACATAACATCACATCATAGTAGGCATCCGTTAGAAAGCCGTGTTGAATAGCATCATCCCCAAGCACTGCCCGAACAAGCTCAGGCATGGTCCATTTCAGGGGTAATAATCTCCCAGCGTCATGCACACACCTGGTGTATTCATCACAAACTTTATTAAATAATTGGTCCAAGTCAGGTGGAGCACTTTGCGCATCGGACTTAGTTAAAGAAAGAGTGGAAGTGCTACCAGTAGAAAGGAAATAAATAGGATCACTCCGTATAAATTGTAAATCACTGGGCGTTGGATTCCCATAGAGTATGAAAGATTTGTTATTCATCAACCACTTTGCCTCGGTTGTATGTAAACCACCCTCTCTATCTTAATAGTGGTAAAGAAGGATTGGGGTCTAATTTTCTTTCAGTACAAAAAATAAGAAGGGGTGGTTCTTTCGTTGCTTTGACTTTGAAAAGAGAATCATTGGTTTAACCGACAAACTACGTGAGAAATCTGAGTTGAGAGGCCAAGAGGATTCAATCTCCACGAAAGGCTAAAGAAGCATAAAAAAGCGAATCATCTTTATTTCTATATTATACACAATTTCGAAATAAGGGAAAAAGACATATAGAGAGGCATAGAGGGCGATGGTTGTTCTTCGCCGTCTTCCCACTAATGGAATGTTCAACTAAGAAGCACCAATTCGCCGGTTGTATGAATTAAGGTGTTCACGAGTTTACTCATTTGACCTTAAATCTGGGAACGATAGATGGCCATTGGGAGTGATTCATGACCTCATGTCTATGATATGGGACCCGACACTCGCTTGGGCTCTCATGAATGGTGCTTTAAGATTGAATACTTTTAGTTTGGTCCCCTCTTGTGAGCAGATCCATTGAGATATCCTTCCTAGCTAGACAAGCCTTGGGCTACTATGGCTCTTGGACCCTCTTCACTCTATAACACCACACCACAACATGGTATAGATGGCAACAAAAGTAGCATATTCGAATAGAAAGAGTCCGTTTTAGGACTATGCTATTCTCGGTGATGATGTGGTATCGCGGATACACAGATAGCCGACTAGTACACAAAATTGTCAGATCGCATAGGAGTCACCATCCCATTATCTAAATCCTTAGTAGAAGATAATGGGACTCTCAAGTTCACAAAAAAACATTGGACAAAACACTTACAATTGGATTTGTCCCCTATCTCCTTGCGAGCCCTGACAATGTGCCCTTCCACCATTGGCCTATGCGAACTCAATCACAAGTACTCGACTAAAAATTTCTCAATACTTTAGAGATTGGATGGTGCATGTTATAGAGTGAGAGCGCCTTTGATGTTGACTCAATCAAAGCCTTGGGAATGACTAAAGGTGACCATTGGTAAGCCCTATGGGTCAACAAAACTACCTTTAGAGTGGTGGACAGGATGGGGTAAGCCCCTTAATCCCTACCTGAAAGGAAAAATAGTTTTTTATCTCCTTAAGGAGTTAAAAGCTGAGGAGATCCGACTCTTCCCTAAACAGTTGGTCATTGATAGGGAGCGGGAGATTCTTGAGAGAACTGTTGTCTATCAATGGATGAGACAATGGTTAACTTGGCTCTCCTGGTACCATACCATCAGTTCTAATCCAGACCTGTCCCTCGATCAATTCTTTGATGCTCCTATATGTGCTACTTCCTAAAAGCGCCAAGACTTTGATAGTAATATCTATAAGTTTGGCATTCTTTGGAAGGTCTGTAATATGGGGGTGGCTTGGTCACTTTAGGCTTGTCCTTTGTACGTCTTGGACGATAAGACAGTGGTCACCTTTGATCCTTGGATCCTTGGTAGTCTAAGTGGGCACGACTTCATCATGGCACCAGTGGATTAACCAACACTGGTCTATCAGTAAAGCTGGTATAAGAATTTTGGAAGGTAAGAAGTGAAATAAGCTAATCAAGATAGTAATACACATAGATGCATCCCTGTCCTAGTTACATCCGGCATAGGAATTAAAGGAGAAAGATTTGCTGCTAACTTACCTAATTTTCCCTCTTCTCTTAGGTCAGCTTAGGGATCAAGGGTGAGAATCCCTAGTTCTTCTGTTAAAGTCTAGGAGTTGCTGCTTTCAAGAATTAGCACCGAAACATAAAGCATGAGCAAAAACGATGGATTTCACTCTTTTGAAATTTCCAGATCGAATTATAGAACTAGGAACCTAGAGTGAAGTTGAAGTAGGGGAGGGAAAGCTCTTTTAGCATTTCATTTGAGTGAGAGATCGCATCATAGCTCATAGTTTCGTACCCAGGCATGGGAATCCCTTTCAAATTGATCCGAGTTTGAATTGGAGAACGAACAATCTAAGTAAGGAGGTAGCTCTAGGAAGATAGTTCAGTAACCTAGTTTAGAGAGACCCAGGCTTAGCTCGAAGAAGCAGATGTTGAAGGAAGAAGGGCTGCTATTAGCGAAATCAGAGCTGAAGGGTAAGAAGGAAGCAAGAAGTTCACACCAGGCTCAGCGAAAGATGATGGAGCTTGTAGCCGTTCCTTATTTCTATCATTAAAAAAAAAACATCATAGCCTGGCTAAGTAGCAGTCTCAGAGCCTTTTGATGGGGAACGAACTACCACATATAGTAGATCCAGCTCTGTATCAAGCAGACTCATCTCCACACTGGTCTGTTACTTCATCTCTGGCTGCTAGCTAACGTCTCCCTATTGACCAAGGATTCTTATTTTCCCAATGCTTGTACATCTCCTATATTTTTAGATTGGTCCTACAAGTACAGTGAGACAAAAACAAATCAATAGGTGTGGTTACCCCTCTTCTATTACTTCTTACTTATTAAGGACAAGTTGGGCTCAAAGCCCAGCCTTTGACAAAACTCACCGATCTTCTTCCTTAGCTGTGCTATTGATGACCAGGGAAATATGCTTTATGGCTTCCTAGTTTCATCCATGTCCATAGGTCTATTCCTGAAGTGGGTATAAGATTATCAAACAGCGATAGAGTGAAGGATCGTAGATTAGTAGCTGCTAAGAAAGACTAAACTATAAGAGAAGTAGCAGCTATGAGACATACCTTATTTGTTTCTCAATGCTAGGATTTATTCTAATTCATGAGCAGCCCGTGCCCTTGAATGCCATTGATAGATATCCCTATTTAGGTCTTTCAACATATTGATGAAGGACCATGATGGAAGACCCACTATATTTCTTTTATTACTTTAAAACTAAAGCTTATGTCTAACAAGTTCAATCCTTATAATATAATGAGAAAGTTGAAGACTCCCCTTAGCCTCCCCTGTTTGTTCTCGTGCCTAAGAATGCTACGCCAGATATGGATCCACTTTAGCGCATCGAGCAAGTCGAGGGGTTAGTGTTTCCAGTCGATCTAGTACTAGTACTTTTAGCTATAGTGGATTAGTCCTATGCACTATCTATTGTTTACTATGAAAGCTATGAGGAGAATACGATTGATTCAAAAGGGTTCCTCACCAATCATCAATTAGAATAGCTTCTACTAGTGACATGGCTTTAGTCATTGGGTCCAACCCAGAACATCAAGGGCTTTCCTCAGTAGGGATATCAGATAAGTAGCGCTGCTATGGCATACCCAAAGGAGAAGTAGGTCCGTACACTTATCTACTCCCACAGTTCGCTAACGCCCACCTTACATACTTCCACCCTTGGGAATTGGTTGAATAAGATCTAAAAGCTTCTCTAACCTATCGACACAAGACATCCAGATTAAAGGGTGGAGTATCCAACCTAAGACTTATGACAGGCAAGTACCCCCCGGCCTCCTTCTCCTGGCTCTACCACCTGGAATCTGAACTAATAGCCATCCAATACCATTGAGCTAGGAGACTAACCAAACCAAGCATAGTGTTGAATTACTCTCTTCTTCACTCCACTTCCCTTGAGGACAAGAATAAGCTTGAGAAAAGCATCTTTTCGAGGAACGTAGTCGCTTTAGCGAAGCTTATGGCTTACTAGAACCTTTTTGAACTAAACTGCTTTAAAATGGCCTAGGCCCCAGCCCTGGCTGGCTTGAAATACTCCTTTCTCCTTACCAATTGATAGAATTCTTCCTCCTTGCTTGCTAGCAACTCCAGAGGCTTATATTTATTCTGCAACTGAAGGAGTTTAAGACTAGAAATAGATCTGTAAAAGAAAGATAGGGGGACTTTTTATCCTGGATGCCTTAAGCATAAGATTTATAAAGTAGCTTTCTCACTTACCTAGCAGATGACTATATAAGAGGTTACTTGGAATATGCATTTGCCCCCGACCTAGAACCCGTGGAATCCACTATTCTAAGATGCCACTTTCCTAAAGGACAGAGTTACTTGCATGACAAGATGAGGTACTTTGTTACTGGCAAGTAAAGGACGGGGGCGGGGACAACAAGAAATTAAACAGGTGACCCACCTGCTATTAGCCTTACACCTTTGATTTTTATATCACTAATACATTGGGGTCTACCCCTACCTACGCCTACCAAAGAATCTTATTGCTAGCCCCAAGAAATCTCGAGGGGAAGAAAGGAATTGTTTACTACAACTAGATAGTTAGGACAAGGACAGGAAATACAATCAAAGTAAGCTCGATTGGATCCCCATGGACGGAATGATAAGAATAGTGAGCCTTAGAGATCGTTACAGCGTTTGGACCTACCATATGAAAACCTACCTATTGGCTCACCATAGTACTCTAAAAAAAGTAACCTGGCCTGATACCTATTCACTTTTCTGGCCCACTCATATCCATCATATATAATATGCCCGACTTTCGAGGGAAATCTACCTCTTAGATAAAGTATGCGATCGCCTGAAAATGGCACAGAAAGACAAAAAGAGCAAAACTGATCTAAGATAAGAAAGGATGTAAACTTTCTCCCAATTTAGCTTTCTACCACGTCGTGGAAGTAAGACTCGCAACTATTATATGGCCCTCCTCCTTGTACTTTTCTACTTACCAATGACTTCCAGTGACTGGTATAAAGAATGGTTATAGTATTGTTAAAATAGACATTGGTAATGTGTAAACTCCCCTATCAAAAATGTGGGGTAAAATATATACATAGGTAATTCTGTGCTCTCTCTCTTCTGTGTAAACTATACTATCAGGAGTATGTACTAAATAGATAAGGGTAATGTTTAAACTAAACTAGGAAACTATGCAGTGTAGCAAAACTCCCTATGAAATAAGGTTCATAATATATATGGTAATGTATAAATATTCGATTAAATAGTATTATCTTATGCTTAAAGTATTAGATATTATTAAAATATAATGGGGTAATGTCAAAACTCACCTATTAAATTATTTAAAGAATATAAAGGGGTAATGAGTCAACATCCCTATTACAACTGCTTGGGGTAAAAAATATCCAAAACTCCCCTGTGAAACTATCAGGAGTAGTTCAATTCCCTATTAAACTATCCGGATGGGCGTTCCCGCCTTACCGGTATATTACAATTCAATGTGGTGTACTAAATATACAATCAAATGTTTAAACTCCCCTATGACTATATTACCCGGTCAATAATGTATTACCCCGGTCTATAAATAGACAATCAAATGTGAAACTCCCCCTATTAAAACTTCCCTATGAAAACATCCCTAAATAGAAATAGGTAATGTGTAAAGTAAACTATGAAACAATGACCGGTCTCTCTATATGTTATCAGGATGGGTGCTCCTACCCTACTAAGATATTACAACTCCCCTATGAAGAGGTGAGTTTATAAAGAATCTAATTGATAAAGTCATGTATCTCTCTCAGTTATCTTATAACCCATCCTATGTAAGCTAGGCAGTTTGTCCTCTAAGGAGCCAGAGACAGGAAAGATGGAAGTAGGCAATAGTGGAGATTTGTCTAGTGCCTGACCCTGAATAAGTAAGATTATTTCATTTTTATATGGTGGGTACTTAATAAGAAGTACCCCACCAAAAGTCTACCCCTTTAGAGTTAAGTACCCCATTTCACGCATGACATTGCAATAAGTCGAAGGTAAGAGATCGCCATAGGTCGCAGTACTTATAAAGTTATCATGAATAGTGTATACTGGAGCATTAATAATCTGCATTGTCTTTATAACTCTCATAGCGATATAAGCATCTTTCTGATGAATAAAGTTCACAAAGGTAGAGATTTCACTCTTACAATGATCCTTTTCATCAGTTGTTATTCGAAGTGTAACTCGTCTCCTTTTTTTTCTTATTTACATCATAAACCCATACATTAATTGGCTTCATTACCATATAATCTTGTACTGTTTGAAAGAAAGTTTTGGAAAGTATTCATATCCTTTTTTGTCACTTTACACTAATCTGCTAACCTAATAGCTAAAATTTATTGAGCACATTTTCTTCATTTTCGTATATAAATGGCTATCTTCTAATAGTAAATTAGAATAGTTATCTATTACTAAATAATTATTTGTTAGCTAAACTACTAACATTACTAAATAAGGCATAAATACTAAGTATTTTGATTTTTTGAAACATATCTTCTTCCTTTATTCTCTACTTTAGATGAATGAATTCTCAGAGATTTCCTTTAGGAAAAATTAAAAAGACTATTGAATAATGGGAATAGGAGTGTAAATGAGCTTTCGATCATATTTAACTCAAGCTTTGACATGGCTGCAAACTTGCTGAGTTTAACATGTTTTACTTGGCTTGGGGTTGATTTCACCTTCTTCGGTTTGGACCTCGGCTTGTGCCAATTTTAACTTTTTGTTTTGTCTTCCTCCTTCTACCTTGAAAAAATTTAAACCAAAGATTAAACTGACTAATATTCAAATTTTAGAATTCACAAGGGTTTCAGGAAACAAGAAAATGGAAAATAGATATTGCAAAGAAAAATTCACTAATCTCAATTCAAAATTTGAATACGACTGTGGAACTTATAGTATGATAATGAATTGTCTTTAACAATACTCAAAATTATAAAAGATTATGCTCCAAGAAAGTAAAAGTGCAAATTTCTTTTGTAAAAAAAGATACATAGAACAGAAATTGAGCCATTGAAGCCTGAAGTGTCATTAAGCTGACCCAATTTCACTGCCTGTACACAATGCAGCTGGCTGTAGAGTCTAGCAATTGTATGTCCTTTGCAAATTGCTGACCTCCTTTGAGGTAGCTAAGCTAATAGTGAGCATTCATTCGCTTTAGGAAAGGCTAATAGTTGTGGGAGCACTTGTGTATTAAGTGACGTAGGATATCATGGGTGGATCAATCTATATGTGAACACCTTAGGAGCATTGCTTATCAATATTATTCTTCTTAGGAATGTGAACAAAAGTAGAGTAAGCGCCATTGGAGCGAGGCAGTTAGATGATCTGATCCATTCGTTACTGTCTTCCCTCACAGAGCTTATATATAAGCTTATTAAACTTTAGATAAAATGGTTTAATTGTTAATGATGAACCAATTAGGCTTGAATTATTTATTTGATAAACATATCTAAACTTGAGGCTTGATCTTTCATGCCTATATTAATTTTTTTCTATATTTCTAAACCACAAATATATATTTTTAGTGGCACTGAGATTAAAAATTATGAAATTGTCAAACCAGTTTCAGATACATTGGACTTGATAATGTCATTGCCAAGTCTTACAGACAGTTTTCTTCTTATTCCTACAATTAGATAACTTATGAGTGTTTGTTGTAGGCTTTCTGGGAGGTGTTAGGCCCTGTGTACTGGGAGGAGGAAGAGTGTTCTTCCCTCATCTACAATTAGTTAACTTACGAGTGTTGGTTCTAGACTTTTTGGGAAGTGTTGAGACCATGTGCGGTGTTAGTGTATGCTTTTGATGTATCTTTTACAATGTATATCTCCCAGTGGGCATGTTATTGTGCTCTTTTGTAGCCTTTTGTTTTGTTGAGTAGCTTTTGAGTTTGTAGCTACTGGCAGATGATGGAAGTGGTGATCCCTTGGGCTTTTTCGGTTGATTAAAGTATTATGGTTTGGAATTTTGTTACACTCTGCTTGGCCCCTTGTTGCTGGACTTGTTGCTCTAAAAGGATGCCCTCTACTCGGAGCTTGTCTAGGTTTACTCTTTTTTTTAGCTTTTATCAAACTAGGGTTGGCAGCCAGCTATCTGTGTTGCCAGGTTTCATTACCTTTGGCAGCTAATTAGCCTTTGATAGACCATCATGGTTTCCTGGGTCTATAGCACGTCTTCTATGTTTCTTCTCCAATCTAAGACCTACCTACCTCCATTGCTTCCCCTCATAACTATGTTGAATTAGGGTAATGAAGGTAGCCATCTTGCTTACTTTCGTGGTAGCAATGTTTCTGTTAGTTATGCTATAACCTGGATTACTCTAGAGTGTATATTTTTATGTTTCATGGTCAACCATGCAATCTTTATTAAGCACACAAATTTCTATTCCTTCAAGAGGTTTGGTTAATTAGCAAGATCCAACAATGGTATAGTAGTTTTAGCTCTTTTACTCATATATGGCAATAGGTATTAAAGCTATTAATCATAGCATGTTTTTCATGGATGCTGCCTGTCTCTTGCTTGTTACTCACAGGTCTTAAATACTGGAGTTTACCCATAGTTTATGGCTGGTTTGACAAAATTATGCGCCCTCATAATTCTAAATATGGGATTATTATAATGTTCATGCTCAGATGAGTGAGTAAGAACTAATCTCAATGCCACACTCAGGATCATTTAACTAATAAGAATTAATCTCAATGCCACGCTCAGGGTCATTTAACTAACTACTCCTTTAAATCCACTAAGACAATTGCCTTCAACTTGTTGTCTGATTCTTTAATAATTGTATTGTACAAATTATGGGTATGTTTGTTTTTTGTTAATCCTAGTATACTTGGTGAAGCCTTGGTTATGCAGGCCTTTTTTGTAAAGGCCTTCTGTGTTAAATCTAATTAGATTTGTTGATTTTTTTTTTTAAGTGTGCCATGCTTCCTTTTGTTGGTATACGCCATTATGCAAGAATGCAGAATATTCTTGTAAAATTCTCCTGCAACCCAACCAGTTAAGTCAAAGAACAATCTTGCAAGATCCTTGAATAATGAGGTCAAATTTGTAAGAACAAGGTACTAATTTAGTTTGATGTACTACCCATTACAGGGGGATCTGGAAAAAGAGATGAAGATTTGTATCTTAATTTTCAACACTATTCTACTAAAAACCCCTATCTGGTTTTGGGCTTTTTTTGAAATTAACAATGAAATAATTATTCGGCTTATCTATAAGTTGATTGACAGGTCAATATCCCTCTTTGTACATACACGTTCGAATCTTTATGATGATGTATTGAATTCTTATTACAATTTTACAACTCATGTAATTAAATTTTCTACAAGGGAGAATGTGGAAAAATCCTTTAAGGAATTTTCTGCAGCATAGCCTGCTAAGGCTTGAAAATGACAAAACATGGTCCAGAAATGTTTTATGCAACTCACATGCTATCATCCTAATAGATGGGGTTTTATGATTCTTTCTTTTATAATGGAAATTATAAGCTGGAATGCCCAAGGTGTTAAAAAAGCAAGATGTTAAGAAGAACATACAAGCTTGAATTTTTCTTTTTATACTCAAACTATGGTGAATGAAGCAAATATTTGGAAGATTCTTTCCCAAATGGGATTGAGCACTATGACTTTATCCTACCTATTAATCACTTTGGGTTTATAGTGATCCTTTACAATAATGATAATATTCACGTATCAGTTCCAATGAAAGAGCATAGAGCAATTCATATACTAATTAATGAGTATAATGTGCAAAATTCAATCATTTTAGGCATCTATGTACTAGTACAACTTATAAAGATGACTTCTGGAGTCAATTAATTGAACTTCACTCCATTATAGATTTACCTTGGTGCTTAATATAAGATTTCAATGAATCTCATACCCTAGTGAAAAAATAGGAGGCCAAGACTCGACCATCGATAGATTCCCATAGTTGAATTCTACCATTAAAGCCAAAAGCATTCAAGTTTTAGGCCACTTATTTATGAAAGATTGGATAGAACTATTGTCAGAAAAGATTGAAGTATATTGTATCCCAATGCTTATGAATCACATGCTAATTTCTCTTGCTCGGATCATTGTCCAATTATTATGTCGGCTCAATTATGAAAAGCCAAAGCCTTTCATTTTGCTTTCAAAATTTCCAGACCAATTATCTTAAGGTTGATACTATTGTCTCTACGAATTGACAGAAAACCCACAAAGGAACCCATATGCTTGAAACCATAGAAAAACTAAAAATTATTATACATAATATGAAAGACTGGTCAAAAAAGAAATTTTAGAAATTTCTATGATAAACTTCACAAGAATACTGAAAAAATAGAATATATGGAGGAAATACTAATAGCTAATCCTAATAGCTATAGATTCAACTCATGCATACAATGACTCCTAAAACAAAGAGACAAAATAATACTATTTGGCCAAAAATACTTAGGAAAATTAGCATAGAAGGAGTGACTCGTAGATGGTGACAAAAATTTCAAAGTTCTTTCAAAATAAAGCCAACTCTAGGAGAAAAATAAAGGTAGTCATGAAACTACGCAATGATTGTGGCATTTGGATCAACGACCACAAAATAATTGCCAAAAAACCCATGATACACTATAAATAGAGATCCAAATCCTTGCATAGATCAACTAGAATACTACCAAACCTTGCACTAACAAAAATAATTTCAATCCTTGAAAAATACGAGCTTATCAAGTTTCCAAATTTGAAAGAGGTTGAAGTTGTCCTATTTGTCATTGACTCCAACAAAACGCTATGACTAGATGGTTTTTGTATGGGCTCTCACAAGAATTATTGGCGTCTTACAAGAGGATTTATTTAACTGCA
>NCQV01112787.1:8941-21305 GCA_002740545.1 Lophocereus schottii | reverse complement strand
ACTTTTACATCAACAAAATAATATAAGACATCAATTTATTATTCGCTTTTTTAAAAAAAAAATATTCTCTTATTAAAAAATTATTGAACTCACACCCTTATATTGTAAGGGTATAACCCTAATATGATATAATCTTGTATCAAATGACAACTCCATTGTATTAATGAACATGTGATCCAACATGCCACATTAGGAACATGTATCTTCCTTGGCAATTTAGGATTGTTTGAGTTTAATTTGGGGGCATTTATTCTCTACATGTGGATTAATTTTGGGGGGAAACAAGGGGCTTCGGCCTAAATGTACTTGGATTAATTTTGGATTAGCTGACTTAAAAGGCAATGATTTTGGTATTTGGTAGAGTCTTTTTAAGTTGTTAATGGTATAATTTGGAGGGTTATTTTTTCAAGTTGCATTGTAAGTTGTGTATTTGTATTTTAGCTGTCATATTTATATTCGCCTTTTAGCATTATCTTAAATTATACTCTACTACTTACCCAAAAAACGGGTAGAAATGCCGGTAGAGGTAAAGTTGCTTATAGTTGGATCTCCCCAGACCCCACAAAGGCGGAATCCACACTTAGAGGTGGTGGTGGTGTTATTGTACCTACCCAAAAAAGAGTAAATCTAACAAGATCCTCGTACTATCTCAACACCTCAAACTTATTAATGTTCAAGTGATCCAACATGATCCTTTACTTATATTGATCATCCTATCAATGACCAAGTTATTCAACATGATCTTCTGATACCCACTTGCAATCATGCATTACACATATGTACATTGATTACTGACTAAAGAGAGATCCAGCACGATTCCCATTCTATTTACTTGCCTCTTCTGATCAATAACATGCTGATACTAATTACACAAAGAGATTCAAACCCTTATCCATACATAGAACTTACTGTAAAAAAAATTCTATCAGTTAAACTAACAACATCAGATATAGGGGGTGTTCAGCAACAAGAGTTGTCTGCGTCAATATAGCTGTTTAGAATGATTTTACCTATTTTGATCAAATCAAACTGCTAAAAGGTGTTTGATAAATAGCTGTTTGCAATAGCTGTTTGGTTCCAAAAGCTGTCTTTAAAAAATTTATTCCCATTAACCTTTTGGTACTTGTTTTTTTATAGAAATGACATAAATGTTGACAAGTTTGAAAAAATTACACCACATGTCATCACAAAGTAATTAATTTATAGACAAGGGCGTAAATAAACCCTTACCAACATATTTTTTAAAAATAATTAATTTCACCAAATACTTTTCTAAAAATAACTTATTCAAACGGTTAATATAAATAATTAATTCAAACAGTCGATAATTATTTACATCGGACGATATTCTGCACTTCCAGAAAACACGGTTGTGGCTACAGCACTGGACAGCTAGACATCAGACATTCAGACCGTAACATTTATGGGCCGGCCGGCTTTCGAGATGAGTAAATAAATTAAAGTTCATTTCTTGCGATGAATACCGTGACCGAGCCCGTGTTTCAAGGCACACGTTTCTACCAAACCATCTTCCCCTCACTCTCTCTCTCTCTCAATGCGTTGACCCGTTTGCTGTTACAAACCAACAACTACCTCCTTCCTAGACTACGACCACCACCCACACTCTTTGAATGCTCCTTCAATTTTTCTTCTTTCTTATATATCTACTCACACATCAACGCAAAGACTCACCCACCAATCTCTTTTTTCAATCACAGTATATGTGTGTATATATATGTGTGTGTGTGCGTCGTTTCTCTCTCTAGAATCTGGGTCTCTTCTTCTTCTTTTCTTCTTTTAAACAGAAAGTACATATCAATGGCGCCTGCAAGTTTCATACCCATTTCCAACACAGTATGTGTAATGGATGCATCTGGGTGTCTTGGATCCACCCTTGTAAACCGTCTTCTTCATAAAGGATACATTGTTCATGCTTCTTTCTCACTCCACCAAAATGGTAATTATAATTATGTTACTAATTAACACGCTTTAATTTCTAATTATTCTCATTTCATTTCTTTGAGTCTTAATTCTCTGTTTTTTCCAATAGGTGAAGTGCCAGAATGGAAGGGGTTAAGTAAAGAAGAAAGGGAGAGATTGAAGATATTCCGATCTGATTTGTTTGATTATCAGAGCATACTTGAAGCATTGAAGGGTTGTTCGGGTTTGTTCTACAATTTTGAGCTTCCCCATGATCAACCCATCTATGATGTAAGTCTCCATTAACTTAATTCCATTATCAAAGATATATGTTAATCAGATAGTTGTGTCTATTAGAATCAGTCTCTTTAGAAATAGTAATACGCATAAAGATAATACTACTTATATCTGAATCTTCCCAAACTCCGTTAAATAAAACCCACATCGAGAGATGGTTGTTGTTGTTGTTGTATCCAATTTATATACTAAAAATTTTGGCACATATAACTTACGATTTTTGATATATAAATTGTACAATGTATCTTATATGGGTGGTCCGGCTTGCGGACGCTTTTTATTTGTAGGTGCGTAATTAATTTCTTCCTCAAAAAAAGATTTAAATTTCAATTGTTACTTAACTATTTTCATTTTTTTTATCTAATGCCTTAATTTTTATTGCATAACATTAGCTTTTATAATAACCGTTAATTTTTATAGCATCTATGCCATGGAGCTTATCTATGATGGGATGGATAGAGCTAGTTATTGTCCATTGATGGTAAGTTAGTGGTCCATTTTCTTACAGGAAAAAGAAGCCTTTTTGTCCTATTCAAAAAGGTCTATAAGAATTTTTTTAAAAAAATGTATAGTTTTTGAATAGCTTACTGTGATTAGGGACGACAATATGGCGGGATCCCGCCCTGTATTGAGGATAAATTTCCATCCCGATGGAAATGGGGACGGAGATGAGGACATAAATGAATCCTTAAGCGGGGACGGGACAAAAATTTATCCCATCCTCCTCCCCACTTCCCCGTCCAGGGAAATATTCCCGTTCCCATTCCCGTTTTCCCGTCCTCGATTGGAAAAAATTCTCTATTACTGTCCTTTCACAGTAATTTAAAATTATATATGAGCCCTTTATTTGTGAACATAATACTAAGATTATATTGGTAAATTAAGTTCAAAAAATCCTAAATTGTATGAACTTGATTTGTGTAATTTGTGCATTGTCAGACTTATGCTTCGTGAGCTTGTCAAACTTTAATTTAGGTTAGATTGTAACTTCAATAAAGTTTGTTAGACTTATATTGCATGAAACCTACAGGAGTTTATATAATTAATTGGACTAGGGTTTATGGATGACAAATTAGACATTCATTTAATATTTATAATATGGCTATCACAAAGGAGAGGAAAAAATGGATGAAAAAAATTCCCGTTGGAGTCCCATCGGGGATTAGATCCCTGTTAGGAATGGGAACGGGGGGAATTTTTTCCCCGCAATAGGGAACGGGGCGGGGACAGGGATGGAGAGTATGCCCTGACCCCAACCCGCCCCGTTGCCATCCCTAACTATAATTAGCATTCAATATCTAATTTTCCTTAAAAAAATAATCAAAATAGTATGACAAACAAATATTCCGTACCACATTTGACATTTTCATGAGAAATTTATTTTCAAATTGGAAGACTTTGAAGGTGAAAGGAATTGGTTTTATAATTGAATTGTACTTTCTATTGTATCTTCTTTCCCTTGTTAACCAATATAAATTAAGTTATCAATTTTTCAAAAATTGTAAATAAAATTAGCCATTTTTATGGTCGAGAAAAATAAATATTTTGTAATTCCAAAAATTAAAAATATTCGTACAAGTTACAAAATGTAAAATACAAAAACAAAATTTAAAATATGAGTAATAAAATATGTTCAATGGTGGGCTTTATAACAAATATTTAATTTAACTGTCCTATAATAAGTTTCATTGCCTGAAAATTGAATGGAATGCAAGTTCAGAATTATATAACTTTTGTTGACATGGCGGACCTGAATTCCAAAAACTGAAACTAAGACTAGGAATCCCCTAATATAAACGAATAAAAGGAAGAAGCAAGTTGAAGAAAGTAATAAATGATTTTGGGGGTGGAAATGTTGCATTTTGCATTAATTTTAATTTTCATAGGTAACAATTTTCCAGCTAGCTTGTAGCATTGGCCAATTAATTTATTAGGTTAGGCGCAATTAATTTTCCCAGCTTTTAATTTGTTGTGTTGTTTTGTTTGTGCATGTGGTCTCTAACTATAATGGAGATGTTTTATTGCAAAATTATCTCCACTTTTTCATGATTCTTCAATAATACTAATGACTAATGCATGTATTATGTCATTGGGGTAAGGCACCTGATTTAATTAGAATGTATCACCTACTAGCTACTTATAAGTAGTTATTTGCATTAATAGCTTATGTCACTATAAATTTTACCTTTTTTCAAGGGATATGGTTTTTTTTTTTAGTGCGAATTACTGGCAGTAAAAATGTCGAAAGTTCAGAGCATTGGCAGCTATTTTTAAGTTCAAATTATTCGCTTCCACCAGCCCCAAAGTTTAGATTATTATTTTCCCAAAATTCATTTAAAAATTATTCTTATACCGAATATAGGCTCTTTTTTCTTTTCTTTTCTTTTCTTTATTACAATTGAAGCTACATGATTAGAACAATGCTTAATACAAGTTAGCTCATGTTTATTATATAATCATTATTTATCAAAAAAATATATACATCTACTACTAAAGACCGTTTTTTTTGGGGGGGGGTGTGGAATTAATAAGATTGCTAAATTTTTGTTTTTATTATTATTTTACTACTAAAGACCATTTTTAAATTTGCACAATTAAGCGGTGGTATTTAATGTCTAGGCTAGTTTTTATGTTTTGGATTTTTCATACACTAAGCAATAATAATATTTAGTGTGGTACGATTTATTAAAAAATTGTACCTTAAAAAGTAGTCACATCCAAGTTTAGAAGGGGTGAGACGACGGCCACGTACTAATGTAGTCGATTAAATTAATGAATGATCAAGAAAAAAGTGTACACTTTGGTGACCCATCAATCGTAAAGGAGGCTGGCTAGCACGTCACCCATGACTTAAGGGCAAGTCTTTTGGGGTGGGCGTTTGATGTGGTCTTGTATGCATTGAATGAACCTAGTAGAACATCTTTGACATGCATGTCTAATTATTTGATGTTGTATGCATTGAATGAGCTTCTCTAAATATCTGTAGAGGTAAGACTATTATATCTGCATATCTCTAGATCTCGTAAAAACGGGATTTATATTGGGATGTGTTTGTTGTTGTATTTGATGTGATTTTGATAACAAAATTCATCTAGTATTTAAATTAGTGGTTATATAGTTAGGACTTGAAATAAAAAATGAGTTTGGTAAATGAATATAGGTCGAGATATTTATGAATGATAATACTATTTATATTTTCAGTATGTACTTATTATAGAAAATATGGTATGTCTAAACTTGACTCAAAGTCGGAACAAATTCATCAAGAAATGATCGGTTTTAAAATCATTTGAATCCAATACGGTAATACAAGCTACGACAAAGTTCCTGGCCGCCAACCATGAACACTTCCATTTTTCATAAGCAAACGGAGGAAAAGTCCTACAATTCATCCTGTGTTTATGTATTTTTTAGCAATTTAATTGCATATAAAGTTTCTAAAACTTCAAACTCAAGTTTTGTTCACATAAATCTTGTACTTCACTTACATTTGAAGGAGCTTAGACAGGCCAACAGAT
The DNA here is from genome assembly GCA_002740545.1 of Lophocereus schottii. Taxonomy (NCBI): domain Eukaryota; kingdom Viridiplantae; phylum Streptophyta; class Magnoliopsida; order Caryophyllales; family Cactaceae; genus Lophocereus; species Lophocereus schottii. The sequence goes on along the minus strand of NCQV01112787.1, from coordinate 15,570 downwards.
AAATATTAGGTATGATATTATAAATCTAGATTTCTAATCTAACTTTCTTCGATTATTACGACTGCCTTGTTACGTAACTCGTATCGAGTTTTATTTAACTCATAAGTCATGACCATAAATAAACATATGCATAAACATATTTTGACAATTATACGTGTGAACAGGAGCACACGATGGAGATAGAAGTGAGAGCAGCGCACAATGTATTGGAAGCTTGTGCACAGACGGACACAATTGACAAAGTCGTATTCACGTCATCGGCAACGGCTGTGCTTTGGAGAGATGACCGTAACTCACTCCCCTCGGATCTTGATGAGCGGCATTGGACTGACGTCAACTTTTGCCGGAAGTTCAAGGTATGTAATTAGCCACACTTTTTATTCATTCCGTAAATTATAATTAATTAAACGCTAATCATAAATTAAATAACATCTGATATAATTCATCTACTAAAAAAATCATCCTAGTTAGTTGAATTCAATTTGTCAAGGTTCTAAAATCTGAAGTTGGTGAAGTACATTTTATTAAATGTTAATCAATGCTGATCAGTACTGATCACTGCTGATGATGACTGCTAAGTAATGTTGACCATTGCTGATCACGATCGAAATTGTGAGTAGAAAATGCGGCTAAAAATGTTGATCAGTGCTGATTTACGTTGATCAGTGTCGAACGCTAATAATAAGTTCTTATAATAAGTTGAAAAGAGCAAATCTTGATTTTGGAGATGTTCGGGAACCGTTTTTTGAAGAGTTTTTTTTATAACAAACTTAGCTATTTGACCTAATCAAATAACTAATTGGTATGTCTGATAAAAGAACTTTTTGGTCCGAAAACTTGACATTTTCTTTCTTTTCTTTTCTTTTCTTTTTTCTTTGAATAGTTATGGCATGCTTTATCAAAGACATTAGCAGAGAAGACGGCTTGGGCATTAGCAATGGACAGAGGGATTAGTATGGTGTCCATCAACGCAGGGTTATTAGTGGGGCCTAATCTTTCCATCAGGCATCCTTATTTGCAAGGAGCGGCTGAGATGTACCAAGATGGTGTATTGGTGACCGTTGATTTGCGCTTCTTGGTGGATGCCCACATTTACGTCTTTGAAGATATTTCCTCTTATGGACGTTATTTGTGCTTTAATCACGTCATTAATCGCCCTGAACATGCCATTAAGCTCGCAAAAGCCTTACTCCCATCAGCATCAGTCCACCCTCACAGGTGCGCTGCCTAACTACTACTACATTTTCACACTTTCCTTGAGATGAACCAATAACATGAATATTAGTTATCTTAACTGTGAAAATCTTCATTGTAACAACACTTGATTTCAAGTAAATCTAAATCCAAATCCAAATTCAATAGCCTTAAAATCTCGTCACCAGGCGAGGTGTGGAAGGGAGAGGTCAAATGTAGCAGTCTTATCCCTGAATTGCAAAATTGTAGAGAGACTTGTTTCGATTGACTCTAGATTTAAAAACCGTAGGCTGCCTACTATTGTACAGAAGCAGAGCAAAGGAGGTTTGGATAGGTCTATGAATAGATCTATACTCTAACATGTCCTTTCACACGAATGGTCTTCGTGCTTGCTGTAGAATGCTGCCTTTTCCTTGCGCGATAAATCAATATGGGAGCTGTCGAGATTAGAATTCGAGATCTCTCAGTCAGAAAGACTCTGATATCATGTTCAATAACCAATACTTTACTTTGTAATTGAGGCTTTGAATAATAAATAAATAAAATTAGAAAATTAGAAAACTATTTGTTGGGTGGTTGCTTCATTCCTACTTTTATGGACTTTGGCATTAATCTAATTAACTGATAGTATCTTTTGTCTAATACCCAACTTTTTGGGCTAGCGATTAAGTATGGTCAATCACTAGAATAACTTAATCGATTTATTTATTTATATATTTATTTATTTTTATGTGAAATGACAGCTTTCAAGAGGAGGGCAAGATGATTCAGCAGAAAATAAGCAACAAGAAATTGAACAAATTGATCGTGGAATTTGAATCTCGTCCATGATCATCAAGTTCAACAAACATCAACCGTCAGATTCTCATCTAAGATGCTGGAGGACCTCATTTCTACCGTTGGATTCTTATAAGAATAGAGCAGGAAAAAGTGGAAAGATTTAGCCAATGGCTTTTATTTTTCCCCCTTCTTCCTCCCCCTTTTTTAATTTTTTAATTTGAAATAAACTAACTTGATATATATAATTGTTGTAAATGGCAACATATATTAGATGGAGAAATTTCTCTCAAGGAGGCTTTTAGGTTTGGAGATTATATTTATCAGACATAAGAAGATTCAGTTAAAATCAAAGGGGTATCGTGTGTATGCATATACATATACATATATATATATATAGCACTTGCTCTCCCCCTCCCCCGTAAAGGGAATTTTTATTGCAATGATTCTTAGTACACTAATAAAATGTGAAAATGAAATTTAAAGTTTAATTGATAAAGCACTTCAGCTCATTACATTATAATTTGGATCGTAAATTCGTGTGTTATGAGCTCTCATGACTCTTTTGGAAAGCACTTGTGAGTGTGATAAGTTTTACGAGTTGTATATGGTCTATTTCCTTCAAGAATCCGAGTTGATGCTCATTTTAGTGAGTGTATCGTTCGAACGACTAAAAGAAAGCTTTAGGCAACCCGTATTTGCTGGGAACGGGCTAGAATTTATAGCCTGGTGTTCGGCGAGCAATTGAAATTATGAAGGTTGGACTCCGTTTAGAAGGGCCTTAAACTCTAACGGATCAGAAACTAAAGTTAATTAGTTGATCGAGGTCAGAACTGATCATGTATAGAGTATGGACAGGACATTGTATTTACCACATGTTGCGTGAATGGTTCGTTGGTTTATATAAATCTTGATTTTTTTTTTGGGGGGGTGTTCAATTAGATTGTAATGACTAGGATTTCTGTATTACATGTACATGGAAAGTTGACTGTGATCTTGATAATGACCCATTTGATTAATCTTGATGAAAGATGTAATGAAATTATCTTTCCGCAATAAAAAAAGCTGATTCCCAAAGGTCCACATAAAAAAGGACAGTCCGGTACACAAGCATCCCGCATTCACGCAGAGTCCGGGGAAGGGACACACCCAAATGGGTGAATTGTAGGCAGCCTAACCTGACTTTGTCAGTGACTGATTTCACGGCTTGAACCTGTGATCTTTTGGTCATACAGAGACAACCTTACTGTAGCTCCAATGTTCCCCTTCAAAAGGCCCACATAAGTGATTAATTATATTTCGATGCAATTCGTTTTCACATCATTGTGAATTCTCTCCTATTACTTTGTACCTTTCATTGTTACAATTGCAGTCTTGCACTCCGTTATATAATAAGCAAACATCATGATTTTATAAAGGGGCAGCTCGGTGCACAAGCATCCTGCGTTCACGCAGGGTCCGGGGAAGGGCCGCACCCCAAGGGGTGTATTGTAGGCAGCCTAAAAAAAATTTTATTTCCCCCTAAACTTGGGAATTTACCAAAATTCTCAGACATAATAGAGTTGACAGAGAACAAAGCTCATTCTATTCATCCTCTGTGCCGGCCCAGCCCGGGTCGACCCAACGACCTTACCAGTAGACATCCCTCTCTTGGCTAAGAAATGAATTTATCCCTTCTAGTGATGGGAAGGCGAATAAGAAGTATTTCTTTTATTTCCCATAGTCAATAATCCATTTTATTTCCTTCTTACAAAAAAATTAGTCAATAATGTATTTGATTTCACATTTCTAAATAATATATTACTAAAATATCGCAACTTTACAATCTTATAATGACATAAATATATCGTATTTGGATATGGGTTACATATGGATATTAGTTTTCATTCTCTTTGTGAACTCGCATAAAACCCACAAAACACGATGGGCATGAGTATGAATTTTATTTTTTAATACTTGATGGGTACGGGTATGAATATGGATTCAATTTTCAAAAACGAATATGGATGTTGGTACGGCTCAAACCCGTCCCGTTGACATACTAGCTTAGGGCCCTATGATATGACCCAAAACTGAGACATATAGGGTAGCTTTTGCAGTTTGCACAGCTTGTTCTGTTGCTTGTATTCATTCCCATATAATTCATTGGGACCCCCTTCTCACTCTCGGTTTGCAGAAATTACAGCGGTATGTTTAGAGCATAACCAAGGGTGAGCCAAAAATTTGGTTCACCTGTGGGGCTTATCAGTGTCACATCAATTCTCTCTCTAATTTTTTAGCTCACAATCCTCACTCTCTCCAATGCAAAACTCACCACTTTGGCTCACTAAATAAAATAATGCCTATGGACCTCACTCCTAACCATATTTATTTAGTTTAGTTTTTATGTTATGGTTTTATTTGGCTTTATTAGTTTTGTGAAAAAATAATTTGCACATAATAATTCGATAATACAACTGATCAAAAGTTCATAATTTTTTTTTAAAAAATCAACAAGTTTGAATTTAAAAAAAATTCACACATGCTTCAATATTTGAAAAATAATTTATGGTTATCTAATTCAATAAAAATAATATATTTTTATTTGAATAACATTCAAGAAAAAAAATCATCAAATTTTATCAACAAATTTTTATCCGAGAGTATAAAAGAAAAATACGAGTCAATTCAAAAAATATTTTAATCACCCAGCCCAACTATTTGCCTCAAAAAAAAAAAACAAAACTGATGCAAAAAAAAAAAGGAAAAAGCACAGCTGGCTACCCCCGAGCTGCTCACCTGTGCAAGCCAACTCATGAGCCGGGATGGAAGAGCCAACCAGTGCACAGCCATGCGTGGCTCGCGCGCACCCCAAGGCCAGCTTTTGGTTCACGGGCATGTCATTGGAATTGCTCTTAGATAGCATCTAGTGAATTGGGGAACGCAAACAGAAGAAAACAGCCCGGGTATCGTAAACATCTTTGGTAGCAACGACAAAATGTCATCCGACCTGATTACTGGAATTTGTCAGACCCCATAACAAGCAAGTATATTTGAAATTTTTCATCTGAATTTTAAATAAAACACAAGATTTTTTCCAACTTTTATTGTCCAAACCTGTTTTTAATTTGAACCTAGGGATGTCCTATTTGCCCAACCCGAAATAAACCTAAGGACAAAATACTTCATCCCAAATTTGTGCCTTGTCTGATTCGTTCGATTTAAATGTCAGGAAACCAGAGTTTTTAACTAGTGATCCTTCGCTCAGCACTGTTAGATTTTAGAGAGAGGGGTTGGTCCTAACTCTTTGTTGAGTTGTTCCTAACTCTTAGGTCTCGTTTTCCTCCGTTTCTTTTGCTATCAAGTGTGTCTTTGTTGGGTTGTTCTAGCCTCATTGGTGGCAATATGCATAGAGTTTTCACCTTCAAATAGGAAGCAAATGGCCCTAGAAGCAATACTTAGTTATAGTGATCTCCTCAACTTCATGGTCTATGAAACTCCAAATGTGTTATGGAACAGTAGCACTATGGGAAATTCATATGTTATGGTCAGCCCTCAATACATGAATCTTGGCTCCACTACATGCTCGCCTGTGTCGCCACCAGTTCATTTAACCGTTCAGGGGACACCCAACTGCATCGCAAGCTTGGGACTGCAGGGGAGAAAGAAGAGGAAAAGAAAGCCGAAGGTTTGAAGGAACAAAGAGGAAGCTGAGACACAAAGGATGACCCGCATTGCTGTTGAGAGAAATCGCCTAAAGCTGATGAATGATCACCTTGCTGTTCTGCGTTCTCTCATGCCAGATTCTTATGCTCAAAGGGTGTGTATTTTCGGTCTCATCCAGATGATTTGGTTTCCTTTACAATGTAGTGAAGTATGCATAGTCAAGATGATTTGGTTTAAGAACCTTTCCCCCATGTTATGTGTGAAGAAGCTTTAAACCTGCTGACAATATGCTGTATTCCTCCTGACTCCTGAGACTGCTAACCCTGAAAAGCACAAGATTTGAATTTATATATGGGACTTATATACTGAAAACGTCCTGTTATGTAACTTCATATATCATACTTCTGGGGATTGAGACATGTTCTAGTGCTCTCATGGTTTGGGGGGCTTAATTCCTATTGGCCTTTGTGTCTTCCTTTGAGCATCCCCTCCCCCGGGAAGGGAGGGAGGGGGACGGAGACTATATTTTTTAGTATACGTAGATTAAAATATCCTCTTGCACAATGTTTGTTTGCGCAGGGAGACCAGGCTTCAATTGTAGGAGGTGCCATAGCATTTGGGAGGGAGCTTGAGCATGTTGTTCAGTCCCCAGAAGTGAAGAAGCTGCTCTTTTTGCAGCAAGGAGAAAGTCTAGGATCAGACCCCAATGTTGATTCTACTACCAATCTCAACAGCAAAGACTCAGCACCCCAAGTTGCAGAATTCTCAACAGATGGTCATCAGCACCCTTCCTCTCAAGTTTTAACAAGTATACCTTAAAGAGCAAAGCTGGAACAGCTGACATCGAGGTCACCTTCATCAAAACCCATGTAAAGCTTCATATCCTTTCGAAGAAAACCCTGAGGCAGTTGTCAAAAATGGTCTCTGGTTTCGAAACTCTTGTTTTCACCGTGCTTCACCTCAATGTCACCAGCCTGGTTCCATCTGTCCTGTATTACATCAGTGCCAAGGTA
>NCQV01112778.1:15471-28574 GCA_002740545.1 Lophocereus schottii | reverse complement strand
CAAACCAACTTGGTCAAGATGGTCATAACTCCAGCATTTCACTCTGTTTCAACTTCGCTTCTCACAACCAAATCAATGTCTAATTTGAGTGATCTACACTTTGTTAGAAAGCTTAATGAGTCAAATTTAGGATTATACAATAAAAGCCCAAGTTAGGTTGCATTTTAATTCCCTAAAGTGACAAAAAAACAGCCAACTCATGCAATGCTAGTTTTTATCAAGAAATTTATTAAATTTGGGTCAAGTTAATATCCTACCTAATGAAGTCCAAATGAAGCAAGCCCAAGTTTTGCTAATTTTCTAAGATATCTATTGCAGCCTCATGAGCTAAAACTTGGCATTAGTTTTCAATTCCTAGGAGAAATGCCCAAATATTAGGAATATGCATAAAATTCTAGTTTTCGAGAATTTGGTGTTAATTGAGGATAATACAACTGTCATCTTTGAGATTAATTAGCATGAAGTGATTCTAAACACATAACAGATTTGCTAAGTAATGAGGCCCCTATTGGAGGTGTAGAACCTTCTAGAACCTTTCTGGAAGGTGTAGGAAGAATCCTTGGAAAATACAAATACAGCTCACCTTGGTTGTAATATCTTAACAATTTAATTTATTTTCCTAAAGTAATTTGTAAGACCTCTATTAGTCCACTTGCCTTACTATTGTAATAGCTAAGTCGTCCATTTTGGGTATTTGCCGACCCAATTGCCTCTATGTAAACTTAGCTTGAGTTGAATGATGAATTAAAAGGTAAATGACCATTTTGTCTCTAAATCTCTACATCTTTATCTTTTTAACCAAGAGTGATGGTTCCTTTAGAATTCTTCTTTGATGACTAAGAGCCTTTAGGAGCGAAATTTAGTGGGAAGTGATTAATTTTTCATTTGGACGTTACCTTAGGTACAAACCTCACAATCTTATTGATTGATTGATCTGCTTCAATTTGTGTTAGAGCTAATCGATCTGCATCCATTAGTATTAGAGCTAATCAATCTGCTTCAATGGGTATTAGAGCTAATCAATTTGCTTCAAGTCGTATGAGAGCAAAAAGATCCTTCCTGTTGGGTAAGCATCAAAACCTTTAATCTTTATGTTTGATTTGCTTATTATTTGTACCTTTAGATCTCCATCTAAATCTCTCCTTTTAGTTACAAAGAACCCCCAAACCCAAACACTCTATACAAAGCCTTTATAAAAAAACCAAAAAAGAAAAGCTACGAGATAGTCACCACCATGGACAGACCGTGGCAATTGAATTTTTTTCCGTGATAACCCCATGAGCTGTGCTTCCCATGTTTTTAGCATTTTAATGGCTCTTTCCACTCTCTTTTTCTTCACCATACCATGGAAGATAAAACCATACTTGATCTTCAATATCAAGTAAGGATTCTCTCAAGATAAATAGTACAAATGAAAAATGCTATGAAAGGACACCTCATTTCAAAGGTAGTTTGAACCCAAACCACTACTTAAAATGGGTTCAACCCCTTGAGGGTTACATTATGGCATGAGGTTATTCGGATGACGAGAGTTTTGTGATAGCCACCCAAAAAATCCAAGGTGTTACCCTTTATTGGTTTAGATGCCTTAGTTGGGAGAGAGCCCTTCATGGGAAGCCTAGGATCAAAACTTGGAGGTGGTTCAAATCATACATGGACGTGACATTCCGCCAAAATTTACTCTTAGAAGAAAATTCCTTGTTGTTCAAGAGGAGATCAAGGTTCAAGAGGAAAATCTTCTTTTGGTCTATGATGAGAATAACCCTATTTTAGATTGTAATGAAACAAGGAATGAGGAAAACTTGGTCATGGATGAGAGCTCTCCTAAAGCTCCCAATTTAGAACCTCACATGGAAGGCATCTTGGAAGGTCAACTTCATGATCAAATTGATAAGGCCATGGATATCCACGTTCAAGTTCAAGAAGCTGAGACAATGGAGGTTCTACCCTTGGAAGAGGACAACTTACTTAGCTCCTCAATCATACCTCTTGCAAATGAGCCATAACAATCCAAATATAAGCATGAAGGGACCATATTGTGATTTGGATATTGATGAGTACATTCGTGTTTTCAACAAACCTATGAGCATTGAGATTGATGAGCAAGTACTTCAAATTCTAATGGCTGCTAATTTCCTTTAAAACACTTATGTGTTCAAGAAAGTGGAATTCTTAGCACCATAGTATTCTTAAGATCAAAAGGGTGCATCTATCTTTCTTGGCTAATGATCTTTGGGAATAATAGAAGTGGCCGCAAGGATTTGAGAACGAATCCTTTTGAAGAAGAGGAGTTTGAGGGAGAGCACGAATAAAAATTACCCCTAAAGTTGATTAGGTTCATAATACACTTGTTAATAGTGGGTTATGTCAAATAAATCTTCTAGGGCAAGCAGTTTAGAAATTTTCAGTTTCATAAGTCTACTTTGAGCTACTTTTTGGATGATCAACTAAGCTTTGACATTAGTGTTTTAGCTATGGATGGATAGCTCTAGATGTCAATTTTCCAAAAAGTTATAGGACTCCCTTACATTCCAAGTATTGAGTGATTTATGAAGCTTAAACGAGCAAGGGCCATAGTAAGCTAGCATATGCACGATTTTGGTTAAGAGTTTAATTGGACTATCAAATGAATGATTAAGCAGTTAGTATTTTATTTTGAAGCTACAGGACACCTTAAGCTAATTTCCCATTAAATATCTTCCCCACATGCTTCCATATGGGATGATGGATGATGTCATCAATTAAGTACAAGTGTAGCAACAATTTCAGCCTTGCATTTTGAACAACTTATCACTAGCCTAGAAGCTTCTAATTTCAAAATGCTTAAATTGTTGTCTAAATGTCATTGATTAGAGTGGATGGTTGAATCCTATTAGTCCACACTAACCCCTTAGGTGCTTAATTTCTATAGGCTTAAGTTTGTAGCTTTGAGAAGGGGCACTAATTCTTGTGGCTATAAATTAGCCTATTTTATTCACTTAGAAGATAGACCTTTTTAATGAAATGATGAATGAAATTGAAATGAAGCTTTTGGCTTATTTCTCACACTAAGAAATCTCTTTTTTGTATGTCTTGCCTTAAGAGTGGTGATTGGAACAATAGCTTTATCTTGATATTTGTTGGCTAGGCCTTTATAAGATTAACTGCTGCTATGCTAGTTCATGTGGTGATTTGTCTTTAGCATGAACATTTCCCCTTGATTTCTTTTCTTTTCCTACCCAAAATCCCCAAAAATATAAATTTAGTTTTTTTTTTTTGGGATCTTGGATTCAATCTCAAGGGCGAGCTAAAACATTTTTGGGGAGCTTTGAGAACTGTTGCACTAAAAAATAACTCGGCTTTGAAGCAGCTAAATGAAAGATTATACTGCTAGTCAATTCTCGTGGCAAAGGCAATAGCAATGGTGAAGGCTCTCTCCTTAGCTGCACAACAACAATGATTGGCTATTTTGATTTGGACTGATAATGTGGTTTAGTAAGATCCATTCAAGACAATAACAAGGCCCCAGCGGAAATCTCGATACTAGTAGAGCAATGTATGAGGTTTAAAGATATAATTTAATCCTATATCATTAGGAAAGTAGATAAGATAGATATTTAATTAGCACATAGGTTAATCCCTATGTAAACTATTGTTAACTCTTGTATTGCCCAATATACCTAAAAACAAAGCGATAAAAATGAAACCTACATAATCTAAAGCAACAATGTATCTAATATTTCAGAGTCCACGAATGGATCATTCTTTTCTTTTTCTGTTGGTCTTCTTTTCATACTACATTATTTCCAGCACCTTGCTTTGGTATAGCATTCAAGAGATTTGATGTTCATTCAAGTCCATATTGTCTGATTATGTAGATTACTTGTTTAAGTGACAAGTAATTGATTGGTCATATTTTGTCCAAAAAAATTTCATCCATAGCTTTGTATGCCTGTTATGTGAGTAATAAAGAGGTAAAATCAATATAGGTTTTTTCTACTTTGAGAGTCTTTTTGGAAGTAATTATATTTAATACAAAAACTTGATATCATTTATTAGGGGCGGAGCAACGTGGGTGCAAGGGTGTCACTTGACACCCCAAGTTTTAGAAAAAAAAAATTATATATTAAAGATTCTGGGAAACACGAAAGCATATATAGAACATAATTGCTACACGTATCACCAGATGTTATGCAGCTGCTTGGTCTCAAGGCCTTGTCCATATCCCTCATTAGGCAATGGGGTCTTGTGTTTAATTACCAGCGGCCACATGTATCCTTCTTACTTTTTTGAAAATCTTTTTGGCTAATTAATCCTCCTTTGGTCTCCTAAAATTCCCAAAGTCAATTTGAGGTAAATAATTATGCCCTTTTGAAGATTATATCTGTCAAAAAATTATTATGTTTAGCATATGATTTTAGTCACATTCATTTTAAATAATTGGTGGATTAGTGATTTACTCTTATAAATTTGTGTTTAATCCTTTTTGATTTTTTTATTTTTTGTCTAGTTAAACGCTCCGAAAAAATCCAAAAGCTCCTAAAGTCAACAAATTCCTAATTATATTATTTTGCGAATTATTTTGTTTAGTTTATTGATTTTTGTCGGATTCATATTTAAAAAATTGACGAATTTAGTGATTTATTTTCATGAACGAAGAAATTACGGTTCTTTGTGCGGATTTGGGTAATTCGATTAGTTGTTGCTTGTTTCAAGAAATTAGTCAATCAATTTTGCATTGTTATACTCTAAATTTCTCAATGGACCTAAACAATTGGTGAATTAATCAATTTTGAGCTCTTATTTTTTTATTTGTAAAAGAATTAGTTTGCTTTGTTTGTTGACGTGAATACTACGAACCAAAAGCCTAGATAAGAAGTGGATTATTTTTCAGTTTGAAATGGACAAATTTTTCAACAAAAATAAATAAGTGATCGGTTGGTTCAATTTTTGCATTACAAAATCACAATTGACTCAAGTAAGTATTAATTATATACTTTCATCACAAAACTCACTATTCACGCATCATTGGTATAAGTGATCTATAGGGGATTTTCACAAGACTCACAAACTTTANATCACTTTCGAAACATGACATTCATCGAAGATAAATTTTTTAAATGTATTAGATATGTACTTTCATTTTCAGAACTAATGTTAAATTTTATGTTGCATATGTATTTAATCTCGACACCCCTTGGTTCAAAACTGAGCTACGCTTTACATATCCATTCCTTATGAATTATGGTGGAGTGTAGATTCCACTACATATGCCAAGATTCAAAATACCAAGTTTTTGTCTCATTTGAAAAAAAAAAAAAATATACCCCTCACCCCACAAAAAAAAGGAAAAAGAAAAGAGCAACGAAGATTCTTCGGATTTAAGGCCTACCAATTTTCAGAGTTTATTATATTAATAGTCCACCAAATAGAACAATGAAGAAGTTTTAAAAGAGATTCTTCAGATTTAAGGCTTATCGAATAGCTCACTAATTAATAATAGTATACTGAGACTTCTAGTAGTAAAATAGACTAAAAATTTCAATGCTTTCATACAACGCTTTTTGCTCTATGTGCGGATATCCACAAAAGAAAATTATAGCAACTGATAATAATTATTGAGGACATAGGCTATTTGGATAAAAACCAACTCAATTATGAAAAATGTTACGCAAATAGCCTATGTACTCAAATTTTATATATTACAGTTATATCACCATACTGCACTCGGCTGCACTAAATTTCTTTTTTAGAATACAACAATAAATTGAAAATTTTATTAGATCAAAATGAATTTTATGCGGATACTAGCAAATTGATTCCAGTGTGTTGTGGTTCAAAGCTTTTGCTAAAAAAATTAAAATGATTTTAACTATATTAAATAATTTATATTAAATATTAGGCTAGAATATATACATGTGAATAAATACATAAATATATTTTTAAAATTTTTTAACTTCTTTACAATGATAATGACGTAGGTTTTGATACATAGTTTCTCAAGACTACGTAACTGCAGAAAACTAGTAATGTTGTTTCGAGGTTGATAACCAAAATATATATATTTTCTAGACATTGTTAACCGAAGTAATATGGCTACTATAGTGCATAAAATGTTCTAACTTCTAACATACTTGAAGCAAATTTCCTAGTTGATTACAAAACTATAACTAAACAGGTTAATATTGCTTCTTGCTTGTGGCCTTGTGGGACATATATGTTTACCAAGAATTACTACATGAACTAAAGATTGTTCATGATTCACAAATATTTTCAAACATAGTTTTCTATTCACTCATATACTTATGAAAAAACTATTTAAAATGTATCACTACAAAAGAAGTTCATATAACGACGAAAAAGAGCAGAATAGCAATGAAATTTTAATTTCAGCGATGGAATTGGTGACGGAAAAGGGCTGTTGGTTTTTAACTCGTCACTGAGTGCGTGGTGGCGAACTCAGTGACGGACACACCAATAGTATGATTTTTGGCGGGGGATAAAAAAGGCACAGAAGTCAGCGATGGCATGTTCATTCTGTCGCCATTAGGGACAGAAATAGCGACGGAATTGCCGGCGCTAATGGCGACGGACGACACATTCCGTCGCTAATTTTTAAGTTAAAAAAATAAAACATTTTATTCCGTCGCCAGTCCATTGCTATAGTTATAATTTTTTTAAATAAAATGCTTGTTTTTCCGTATCCCTCAGTACATATATTTAAATACCTCGATGAAATTTACAAAGAGTATTCACTCCATGAATATCCAATGGCTTCCAATATGACTTCACTCGAAGCGTTCTCAACAATTTTCAAACCACAAATAGGTGAAATATTACATACAAGGTAAAATAGTTTCCAATTACACTTAACAACAAATCCAATATTTGAAACCAACTGTTTTCAATTCACAAACCACAAATCCCAAACAAAGAGTATATATCACAAACTACAAATCCCAAACAAATCACAAGTTGCTAGTTAATCCAAGTGAAATAAGTAAGAGGAAGAGGGAGAAGCAACCACCAAGAGGAGGGGACTTAAGTAAGAACCAAGAGGAAGAAGAAGCAAGCACCAAGCCGTGGGAAGCCCCAAGAAGCAAGGAGGAGAACAACCAACTAGGGGAAAACCACAAGCTACTTAATCACTAAGGTGAGGATCATCATTCTCTTAATCCTCATCCTCATTCTTATGTTCATCTACATCCTCATCCTCATTATATTATGGATGATGAGCAAAAGGTAGTGGAGATCCCGATCCAAAAGCTTGTTGCATTTGAAAAAAAAAAATTGCAATTGTTGATACTCATCATGTGCTGGCTCAGTTCATTATTGCTTTGGGTGAGCATTTTGTTGGATTCTTCCAGTTGCTTACATTTCTTCATAAGCAACCGGTAGCTTCCAGCTAGTGAAGTTGGCTCACCTCCCAAGTTGATTACTACATCCCTTAAATCATTCAGCTCTTGTTGCAATAACATATAACATGTGCTTGCTGGCAGCCATTTATGTGAAGTACACGTTACTATATTAATTAAATGAACTTATCGTATAACCATGTTCATTAGAACTTTAATATTAAAGTATACCCGCTCATTGAGTGGGATTGAAGTGACAGGATTCCCCAATGTTGACAGCCTCATCGCCAATGCCATAAATATGGCCTTTTTTGTTTTTGTACGTCTTCACCCACAACTCATTTGGGTCTGGAAGTGTTTGGGATGGATCTTGAGAATTGTCATTCCCAGTCCCTTAAGAGTTGATTGCATTTTAAAATTTTCGTTCAATGGATTCCTATAATATCATAACATATGCAAAAAATCATATATGTTGCAGTTCATGAAATTAAAGTATACAAGTCCAGTTCGAACTACTAATAAAGATTGAGAATTGAGAATAGCTTACATATGTTTATTGTGATTTTTTATCAACCCATGGGTCATCTGTTTTTCCATGGAGTTCGTGAGTTTAGTTGAATAATTCAACAATTATGGGATCCGTCCCAAGTTGTTTCCTGTACACGCCAAACAAAATTTTATGAAACACAAGCCAAACCACATTCAAAGCGACCTAAAGTATTAAAATTAAAGAAATACATAGCAAAATTCGTTACCAGATGCCTCCTATACTCATGCATAGGGATCGAGCCATGGGTGTGGAGAGATAGGCCACCACTTTCTGGAGTACCTAGTTGATTCTTTTGGGCTATTTCATGTAATTTCTTGTAAGCTTTGTTTGTCCAATATTACTGGAGTCCCTTCCATTGAGCATCACCGAGCTAAATAGGCTTCTTGTTGTGCTTCCGTGCTTTGCCAAGGAAGTCTCTCAAGCGTGCATTTGTTTTTGTTTTCAAAATTTTTTCTTATATGGTCTCATAGATCGGATCCCAAGTAAACTACTTTTGCAATTACGAAGACAACAAACACATCAAATAACAAAACAATAATTTATCAGGTTCACACAAAGTATTAATATGTAGTGACTATAATTACCTTGAACTCTCCAAACCACAAATCTTGTACAGGTTTGGATACTTTACCCCAAGTAGGCCAAGTTCCAACATATTTGCTTTGAAATATGAGAGAAATCCTACTAACAACACCTTTATTTGGGAGAAACCTAATTGAACAAAACACATCAAATTGATTAGTTGTTACGCAAAATACTTGAAGTTCAAAACATATAACAATTGAAGACTTACCAGATACCATCTAGCTCAATATAAGTCTTTGTTCGAGTGCTCCCATAACTAGATTATGCTTTACTTTCTTCAGTTGTAATATTTTCTTGGGACTGGTTTGAGTTAGGGTTCATGGGTTGGGGAGTAGGGTGCATAGTGTTGAGAAAAGGGGGGTTCGATGGAATGTTATAGGCAAATTGATTGTACATGGTTGTCAGGTTAGGAATATATGAGGTCTGATGATGGAAAGCCCCAAATGGGACTAGGATTGGTCCTAAACGACCTGGTATGTAGGCAACCATTGTTACTCCTAGCTAAAATGTGGTCTGAGATACCGAGGGGGAAGGTTGATTAACGTCCATTATAGTAGGATCTACGGCAGAGCTCCTACGCCCTCATCCTCTACCTCGAGTAGAGGACTTCCCCTGATGAGAAGTGGAATCCATACCTGAAGTAGTTGACAACAAATGCAAGTATAAATATACAACAATTGTACATATCAACCGTTTACTCAAACAACACAACATGTAGATAACAGATATTTTCAAAATTCATTCATATAATAAAAGTAAAATCACACCCAATAGTTTTCCAAGTACTGAAATATATAACAATTCATAAGCACTCAATCATGTACATCATCATCATCATCATCAATGTCATTGTCATTGTCATCATCATCATCGTCATCATCACCATATAAATGCAGATTTTTCTCTACTTCATCTGTTTCATTACCGTCATCTCACTCGGCCTCTTCACCACCCTCATCATTCTCTTCCTCATTTATGTTCTCATTAACCTGAATAAATGAAAAACCCATTTCATCATTAACCTCTTTCAGTGGTGCGCTTTCATCCACTAATAATGTAGGGATAACATCATTCATAGGTTCGACGAGTGTCATCATGCCCGTTTATTAGTAAGTAGTAAGTAGAGTGTATTGCTTATCCACTATCGCCCTTAGTTTGTTGGTATGACAACAAGCCAATTGGTCATATCCCTTGAGCAATCTGGATGTTGGCATAAAGTATACCTGCGATGCGATGTTTGGGAAGATGAATGGGTCGTACTTTCAGTACCTCCTTGTGCGACTTAGCTCAATATGTTGCTTAATTTAGGAGATTGTGTCCATGATTCAATGTGGGATCAAACCACTCACAGCTGAATGGCACACATCTTTTAAGTGGTTTACCTATATACTCAATTTGGACAATATCCTTAAGTTTGTCATAATAATCATTTTTAATATTACCTTCTCCCGCACCACATACCCCAACACCATAATTATATGTTTCCTTCTCGACACTGCGAGCTTCTATGTGGAATTTAAATCTATTAACTCTGTGTGTCATCCACATTGACACATACCGATTTGGCTTCGCACCCAATTGTGTTAAGGATCAATGTTTGTGGTTGTCGAATAGTTGAATGTAACGCACCTAAGGTGACATCAGATGTGGTTTTAGTTAATACAATGCACCAAATTGGTCTATGAAAATTATCAAGGAATAAGTCATGTTACTTACATTTTGACTGAACCAATCTGCAAAATGAGTATCAATGATGGTATCAACATCAGCATTGTTAATATTAGGACGCGCTGTTCTTACTTGTTCTATGAAAATTCTATCACATTTTATGAAGGTGGTAAATAAACTAGTGTTCTAAATGGTAAACTCAATAGAAACTTAAGGTAGCACTCACCCAATATAAGATTTAACTTCATCACAATTTAACAACATGTGAAGATGGGCAGTAATATTCCACATCTATGAGATACCATGATCTCTTCCTGCCAGTAGCGGTCCCGTGCGGTTCAAACACAGACAGAGTTAGAAAATGATTATGATGTTCATTGCCATCCTTATTTCTCTGGCATCTGGTGCTCATGGAGGACACATTAGAGCCAAAGTAATAGAAAATGAAGAATGTCTTTTCAGCTTCTGAGTAAGCTTCTGTGATTGAACCTTCAAGACATGCTTGTTGTTTTATCTTTTTTTCCTTCAATCGGCCAAAGTACCTAACAAATTTATAATTTCCATCACTTGTAAGTGATTGCATAAATAAAAATTGAGATACGTTTTCATCAAATACAGTCTATTTTACCTCTCAAATAGGTACATCCATCGGTATTACACAAGACCACCAAGTTGTGCCTCTTCTGACAAATGCACTGGCAAATGCTCCATTACATTGAAGAAGCCAGGAGGAAAAATCGTATCCAGCTTACAGAGAGTGATGGCAATATTTTGATGCATTTCCTCAAGTGCATCCTCTCGCAATGTTATTGAGCATACGTTCTTAAAAAACTAACTTATTTCAATAAGAGGTTTCAACACATCATCTAGGAGCGCACGTACCAAATGCAATAGGTAAAAGAACCTCCATGAACGCATGACAATCATGACTTTTCATGTTGTTGAACTTTGCACCATTAGGGTCCATGATATTCCTCAAATTGGAGCAATATCCATCAGGCATTTGAAACTCCTTCACCCATTCACACAATTGTCTTCGTTTATCCACAAGAAGAATAAATTTCTCTTTTGGTTTAACCGTTTTGCCATTAGGCCTGACTGTAAATGTAACTCTTCTCTATCATATATATCTGCAACATCTATTCTTGATTTTGACATTATCCTTTGTTTTTCTATGAACATCCATAATAGTATTTATGATGTTTTCAAAGAAGTTCTTCTCTATGTGCATCACATCCAAATTATGGTGGAAAAATTGGTGTTGCCGATAAGGCAACTTCCAGAATATGCTCTTCTTCATCTAATTGTGCTCATTTTTCTTAAATCCTGGTATAACAAAGTCACCATTTGTAGTTACCATTAGGTAATCTTCCATCTCGGCATAAAATTCTTCCTCAAATATGCAACGAGGAGGACCCTCTGTAACAATTCTACCTTTTCTAAATGCTGTTCTATTTCTTCTAAATGCATGATTCCATGGCAGAAAACAGCAATGATAATCCAACCATGAGAATTTACCTCCATTCTTCAGTCTTAAAGACTTTTGTTGTTTCATACATACAGGACATGCCAATTGCCCATTAATACTCTACCTAGACAACATTTCATATGTCAGGAAATCATTTATGATACACATAAGTGCAGCCTTCATTGGAAATATCTTCCCTATAGAAATGTCATATGTTTCAATTCCAACATCCACAACTCTTTCAACTTATATACATCTATTTAGTTCTCAGGATTTCTAGGGTCGCAAACTACACAAGTGAGGAACATAAACGGTGTGGCCATACACATTTTAGGGGGAAGGTTATAAGGTGTAACTACCACCGGCCAAATAGAGTAAGATCTTGAAGGCAAAGTGTAACAATTAAATCCGTCAGCACATAAGCCAAGCCTCATATTTCGAGGCTCTGCAGCAAAATCAGGGTACTTATTATCGAAATATTTCTATGCTGGCCCATCTGATGGATGACATAGAACACCGTCCTTACACTGATGTTCATAATGCTATCTCATGTGCTCTGCAGTACTTCTTGAAGCATACAACCTCTGAAATCGACGTTTTAAGGCAAGTAATGCATCCTTGAGTATGGCAATGGATTTTGATTCCGTTGTTGTGACATTTGCCTCTTCCATATTGAATGCCCACAAAGTTTGCATGTATTTAAGTTTGCGTCTCCTTAAAAAATAGCATGCAACCTTTACAGTAGCAGTCAATGTGTACCACATCGTTGATGAGATCTTGAACAACCTTCTTCGTTTGCCAATAATTGTTTGGCGTACAATTGTTAGGTGGGCACATCTCTTGGCTTTCATTAGTGGAACAATTTTATTGAAACAGTTTGTGGCATGGTATAGTTAGATCTGATACCCAATAGTTTTACAGTAGCAAAGAGCTCACTGTGAGTGGAACAACCATCATATAAGGGTTGCTGAGTAGCTTGAACCTTATTATAAAATGGTTCTCCACAATTGCTTGACTCCTCCACCCTTACATTTTGATTTGCCATTATAGCATTACCGACCATGTACTCCATGCGATCTACGCATGGTTCATTGTAGTCATTATTAATATGACTTGAACCTCCATCTTCGGGAATTTTACTATTTGAATACCCAAAATTATATTGCTGAAACTCTACTTCTCCATGAATTCCTGCAAATTATCAAATTGATTTACTACATTAACAAATTCTTACGTATAACCACTACGATCAGGCAATAATTTATGATACATCCACTTACGATGTGGAGGACCATTCATATTCTACTCAAACAACAATAACCACATAAGTTATTTGAGAAGAATTAACTTTAATTTAAATAATAATAGTTATATAAATTACTCAATTATGTATTACATATATTTACTTGTAAACTTCTACAAATATACTTATATTCTTACAAATTTCAGAAAACTAATAATTATCTAAACTTGAACATTTCATTCCACAAACATATCA
>NCQV01112778.1:0-15464 GCA_002740545.1 Lophocereus schottii | reverse complement strand
CATTAAAATTACCAAACCTAAATCTAAATTACGTTAGGCAACATCATGAAACAAATTAGAGCAATAACTTCACACAAATAGCACATTTCAAACAAAATTAGGAAGTAAAGCATGTCCTTGCACTAACAAATCAAATTTTAACTTCAATTTATCAAATCTAAACCTAAATTACATTAGGCAAAATCTTGAAACAAATTAGAGCAATAACTTCATACAAATATCACATGTTAACAAAATTATGAACTAAAGCATTTCATTCCACCAACTACAACAAATGTTAACTTCAGATTACCAAACCTAAACCCTAACTTGCATTGAGAAAAATCTTGAAACAAATTAGAGCAATAACTTCACATAGATACCACATTTCAACAAAATATGAATTAATTATGAAATTCTAACAATGTAATACAAAAATTTGTAGAAATTAGAACCAGTTAAAGTGAGAAAATTACCTTAATTTGACTAAAAGCAACTGGTAATAGGCGGCAGGGGTAGCCGGCCCTAGCGGGGACGGGCAGTCGGCGTTGGTCAGTGGTCGCGGGGGTTGACAGAGCTCTCAACGACACTCTCTCTCTTTCGGCTGTTTCGCGAGCAAATGGTTTGAAGAACCAGATCTGGCTCATTTAAATGGGTGAGCGATGGACAAGCGACAGAATTTCCCTCGCCAAGCATCAAATTTTTTTTTTTAAAAAAATATCTGTCGCCACCTAAATTTTTTTTCTGGCGACGTAACAGTTTGAAATAAATTAAATTTTTATTTAACTGGCAGATAATGAAAACTAGCGACGGAATTACTTATCCGTCGCTAATTCCGTCGCTCATTCCGAGTTATTTCTAATGCAATTTTCCCGTCGCTCATTCCGCCGTTACTCTAGTCCGTTACTGAATTCCTTCGTTATTTTGTACTTTTTTAGTAGTGTATGTCCTCCATTGTGCTACTAATTTGCATCTTAAAGTACATGTTTACTTAAAATTTACAAAATTTAATATGCGACATCTTGAAAATTAGCGAACCCATATTTCTCAGGATTCATGAATTTTAATCTTTTTGTAACCATGGGATAGGATATTACGAACATAAATTCAAACATCGTGAACTTTAGCACAAATAAACCAATGGAGATTTTTGGAACGATAAATCCATTCTGTATTTTTGCTTTTCCTTACTGGACCACTTACTAGAAACATGGCAATGAACTAACGGTAAATTGGGCGGTAGAAATCGAAGGAGGGGGGAGGGGGATGAGGGGGAACGCGTGAGAAGCACGCCGTGAGTCAGTTGTGCTGGGGCATTATTAAGAAGCTTATCAAAAAAGACGACAACAATTAGTGTTGAGTCTAAACTCACATAAAGATCTTGATCAATTTGCACGATGCACAAAAGAACTGTATTTTTTCTTTTTAAAAAACATTGGTGGAATCTAAGCAATTTGCATGCAGCTCCTGTGGGGGAGAAGAACTGCATGTTTCTTTTCTTGAAAAGCAACTTTGTTGTCCCTAGCAATATTAGACGCATGAATGAGCAGTGATGCTGTGCATCTTTTAGGAGTAAATTTTAGAGAATGTGTGACCACCCCCATTTTTTGAATTGATTGATTGGGATGTCAAGTAATGACCAGTGATTATATTTTTAAAAAAAAAACACTCAGAAAAGAGAATCTTCTCTTTTCGTGCATCAAATTTAGAGTATAATGTTGAATTATGATGAAATGAGAATTTTTGTTTACCTAATTGAGGAGTCATAGTTGCAAGCTTTTTATTACACATGTCGTCCTATTTAACGTAGAAGTCAAGTTCACGAATAGCTTCTTCATTAACCCCGAGCTCGTAGTTCGTCTTGTTACTCTAGACATCATAAATAAAGATGAAAACATGAGGTGTTACCGATGAAGCAGTATTTATTTATATCCCTCTCTCTTTCTATATATATATATATATATATATATGTATGTTATTTAATTATTTTCCTATCTAACTATCTAGCTATATGTTGATATATCTAACTATATATCTATCACCTATAAACATAGATAAATATTATACTAAATATGTAGATTGATCTTCATTTATACTAGTGTGTGAAAATTATTCATGATCCTTTTTTTTTTTTGTAAAACAAAGAAATTAAGAGCACATATATTAGATAATTAATATATAAAATTGAGCATACATTTTTTTTTTGGGTGCAAATAAGGTACAAAGATCGATAAAGGCAGGCTTGAACCCAGGTCTATGGCAATGACCGACTTTATCAGTTGGGCTAACTAATACCAATATTGAACATGCATTGTTTAGGGGACATTGGTTATAATGTGATAGTTTTATACATTTAACGATGTCTCAAGAGTGCAGATATTTTTTTTTAACATATATATACAGTTATGCGTGAAAGTACATATGTTTTGTAATGGAATCGCAGAAGTCTGAAGCAAAATGGTTTTGGCATTAATAAAAAATAGCCTTTATTTCTTTGCTCTTGATTTTATCCAATTTTCTAGTATTCATTAAGTTGAATCGCTAGAGTATTGAAACTTAAAAACCTTGAAATAGTTGTGCGGAGCACAATACTAAAATTAGTGCACCTTCTATTTAACTATAAGGAAACTTTAATAATAATTCACCTATGTATAGAAAATTATAGACCATAATCACCAATGATCTATAACGATGCACAAATTAAGCATTGAACTATAAGGCTCCGTTTAGTCATTCGAAAATTTGATGGAAAGAAAAATTAAAGGAAAAAAAGTAAAAAAAAAATAGGGAGAAAGTTTTTTTCTCTTGTTTGAATTGAGGAAAAAATATAAGAATTTGGATGAAAAATTTGAATGTTAATGGATTACTTGAATTATGTTAATGTCATCTAACTAGTCCAAGGTTGAAGGAGGTTAGGATTTCTTTTGGGAACTTTTTCCAAACTTTCCTCATAAAGTTATGAGAAAAATTTTATTACTTATTTCTAGCAATTTTTTCATTTAATTTTCCTCTATATATTTTTTTAGTGATTTTCTCTAAACCAAACACAAAAAATAAAATTTCTTTCTCAAATTTTTTTTTCCTTCCCACCAAATTTTCTAAGTTCCAAACAAAACCTAAGACATGAGTTATTAATTTATCTACGTAGCAGGATTCTCTTAACTAAAACTTTAATTAATGGTTCGAAATTTGGGGAACTTTAGAATAAACTTGATAATTCTGATGTGGATGCCCTTTAGATCTAAAGTGTGCATATTACATAAGTTCTCAATCTCCCATACTTTGCACCAATAGTTGTATGTCGGAATTACTGCTAGAATTTAAAGCTGAGACCTTTGAGCTGAGAAAGGCTCTCATGTTATATTTTGGTCATGATCCCATTTACACTTATAGTTGAAGGACAAAGTTAACTTCGTACTTCAAATAACAATTTCGAAATGGGTTTAATAGGGAGCATAATGTGAATTGATAAGTGATGTGACATGATTTTGGCATATATTAGCTCAGCTAAAATTTTTCTGTGAGTTATTGCTTGAAGTTTGAAATCAAATCTGCATACAACAATTTTTGTGCCATTCTTTATCCCATAAGGGGGATATGGACAAATTTCAACTATAAATTAAATAAGATGAAAGCTATGAACAAATTTAATTTGTATTAATCTCACAAAGCATTACAATCTCTATGTATTTGTTACAAGATAGACAAATAAATAATTCATCCAATTCAATCTCTAACTTGTACTTGAAAGAAGGTCCGATTGGCTTGAATCTCAATCAAGTTCATTGATTTCACTTTTTCTTAATGGACTTAGATGAATCTATCTCGAAATGGGTTACGAGGTTTAATCTCCATCACATGAGACGTTGACAGCACTATAGCCTATAGGAGTTGTGTTGTTAGAACAATATGACACTCATATGATAATTAGTAGTTTTATGTGATGCCTAGCATTTAGGATGAGATGCAAATTTAATGGCACTGGCCTGTCAAAAGTAAATGGAACGTACAAATAGCAAGGTGAGGTCCAAGGCAGCTCATTTTAGATTTATTACTTGTTGAGTTAAAATCTTATCGTAAGTGCACAGTACCAATTGTAGTTGGCAACGACAAGCACGGGTTGTATTCCATAGGGAACATGGTTCTAGTTTCTAGACTAACTTCAACACTGAATTTAGGTAGAAACTAATTCGGGTTCATAAAAATTGAACACTACTGAAATTGTTTGATTCAATAATAATACAGATCCTAAATTGGGATTCACCACACTATTATGCTCTTTTGGTTATGCAATAGATCATATGAATCTGCTCATTGAACCGATTAAAATGGAATGATTACAAATTGGAATACGTCTACATCTACTTTCCAAGGTCATTGGACGGGCTAAGCAATCCAAGCTATCTATTTTCATGAGATTGGAGTCAACAAAGCCACATAATTGAGTAACTGAAAATTCTCAATTGAAACCCTAACTATTCTCATCTGAAGAAGTCAATCGCTCACAAAGTAGCTTTAACTTAAGGGTTCAACTTTCGTTGATCTCCTGAACCCTAATTAAGAACATGAATGAATCCATCTCACGTAATCCATTGAACAAATGGTATGTTAAGCGACAGTTCAATCATAACCATGAGTTTGCATTCATAAAAACCTAGAACATGATCCTAAATTGCATAATAGGGGCTAATCCCAATCTAACTTAGGTGATTTAGCCACTAAACATCACAACAATCGCAATCGCAAATAAGGAACTGAAGAACATGATTAAAGGCACAAACTTTGATGAAAATTGCAAAGAGAAGGGAAGAGAAACGTACTTCAATCAATTTCAATCTCGATTCAATATCAGAACAAGGAACTCAATCTCCCAAATTAAGTCTAGATTAATGTATAAAGTGCCCAAAAAGAAAACCTAGAAATCACCCTAAAAAATGCTCTCTAAAATGGAAACTAAGATAGTTCCTCAAAATTGCCTCGAAAAAGAATTAAGTCGTGAACAATTCGGGCATGTGTAATCGTGCACTTCTGTAAGATTGTTTCTGCCTCTAGCGCATGGCCATGCATAATCTACGCACTTGGCAGTGCACTTTTTTAGCTTTAGTTTCTGACTTACACGAGCATGCTCACATGCACGGCTGGCCATGCAAAAGTCTTCTCCTTAACTCTTCAAGCCTTTGACCCTTTCAATTGATCCTTGATCCTTGTTCCTTCCAATGACATTGCTCCTCGCCCATGTTTGATCTGATAAATGCCGAAATTCCTCAAATAGAGACCAACATAGCTACCAAAAGGAGAATTGATCCAAATAAGATAAGTATCAGCAATGATGAGCAACTTTTTACCAAATCTTCCACTAATCCTATGGAATATATAGAAAAGGTTAGCGGAATTGAAGGGTCGAAACAGTAAAATTGAGGTTTATCAATTCTCCCATGCTTATCTCTTGCTTGTTTCTAAGCAAGACTAAGACATGAATGAACTGATAGGGTATCGAAACCTCCAATTATTCACCTCCTCAGGCAAGGCCAATAGAAAATCAGACAAATCAAGCACAGATGTGCACAACGAGTGGAACAATTCAAAGCGTAGATATGTAGTTTTAAGAGTCATTTAAAATCACCTGAAAGACCACATTACTCAACTGAACATCCAATTATCTCGTATCATACCGCCATCCCAATCAAGGTGCTTCCGAATAAGTGGTGGACTAGAAACCTGGTAGCAACTCTCATCGGGGGAAACAAAACCGATGCACTCCATCTCATGTGTTTAAAAATATACGATTCTCTCAATCATCCTCCCAAATGTAGCAACAGTACCATAGGCTTGGTCATATTCTCGATCCTCTGCTACTAAAATCCGTATGCAAATAACAATCCAAAGGACTTGTTATGGGTTGTAACGACACTTAAGCTAGAGGTAAGGAGGGGAAATGAATTTGGGAATGTGGAGTTAAAGCCAGGAGACTAAGAAGCATCACACACACCTCAAACATTACGTTATGCTGTCATACCTTTCCTACCAACCATATTGACATGTAAACCCCAGAATGCGCCTAGGAATAAGCTGAGACAAATCAATTTCGTAGAAGTTACCAACCACATTAACATTTTATTTTCATTTCATGCCCTTTTTTTCTTCTGATCTTTTCTTTTCTTTTCTTTTTTTGCATGTGGTAAACAATTCAAAGTCCAACATCAACTCATTCCACACAAACTATCAACCCAACAAGCACACAGAAAATACCCAACCAAACGAGTGAGCTTACACCTCACACTACCTACCAAAATTCGTTGAAATAAAGCTTCATCAAATCCTGTCATAAGGAATAGTCAATCATGATAAGGGGCCTTTAAGGGCCACTGGTATGCAAAACCAAATGATACAGTCAACAGTTTTCAAAAACAATGTGCAAAAGCATTTGTCACGAACAGCCCACAAATATGCACAACCATGTCAACTGACTGACCTCCAATGCATTGGCTCATCATCATAGAAGGGGTCTTTGAAAGCCCTTTTTTTTCTTTTTTTTCAATTTTTTTCAAAGCAATAAATCTACCTAGATACTCAATTAGTGGATAAATGAGGAGAAGGGTTAGAAAAATTACCTTGTAATCTTGTAAAGCCCACTCAATATGTCTCCACTCAAGACTAATGGTTAGGGAATAAGAACTATATATACAATACATCACCTACCTATATGCTTTCCTAAATAGAAGATGAAATTAATGCTAACGCACCCTAGAAATGCACCTAAACTAGAATGAAGCTCAAGATCTAGATGCAAGCATATGCAAGGGGATGTGTACACCACAGCAAACCACAAATTAGAGCTTAAATGGCTTAAAATGCACTGCAAATCAGCATAACCATCCAAGAGCTCTTGAGCACACCTCCCCATGTTTGGACTCTTCATTGTCCCCCATGAAAGAAATAAACTTGCGAAAGATGGGGAAAGGGGTACACTCACAGTGTATCAATAGGGTCTAGGAGGACCACTAGGCCTCTAACCAAGGGGAGGGTAGGGCCACTGAAAGTGATCATATGCATAGAAGGCATGGCGCTCGAGGTTCTACAGCCGACGATCGTACTCTTCTTGGCGACGAAGGAGCTCAGCATGCTCCTAGGAGTGCTGCTGGCTCATATGATGAAGTCTCAAGTGGAGGTGAGCAAACTCGTCAGAAAGGAACTAAAGAAGGGGGACCTCCTTGGAGCTAGAAGGGTTGGGCTCATCATGAGTAATGCTAGTGGAAGGGCTCTGTGGCCGGGGCGAGTAGACCCACGAGTACCCTCCATGGTAGCCTCGCTGGGAGGTTGGATGCCATCATGATCATCGCTATCACCAGCCTCACCATCGAGGTCATTGTCGTAACTCCAATTAGCCTCATTGGTGATAGTGGTGTGGAAGAGGTCTAGTAAAGGAGAAGAGGGCATGACCATGATGGTTGGCCAAGATTTGCTTGCCCACCATTTGGAAGATTTTCGTGTGCACTCAAGCTTCCAGGTCGAAACGTGTACCATCATGAATGATAGGAGGATGGGGGAAAAGGTACCACGCCCTAGCCCATAGGCAAGGGCGGTAATAATACCACCTGTGGCAATGACAGAGGTATGGCTCTTGGGTTACTCCTTAAGCTAAGCCATGCTGTGAAAAGCAGTGTCGATGCAAAGCCTATTCAATGCAGCCCACAAGATAAACAGTTTACCCTCCTAGGGACCCGTTGGCTATCAAATTGAGGAAAAATAATGTTCGCTGTAACGCACTAAAGATGTCTAAGGATGGGGTTGCATATAGAGGTGGCTTTGGAGGAATAGGAGACATAAAGGGGAGCATTACAAGTGATGTTGCTCCAAAAGTTGACCCGACTATAATCCCGGTAACTAAAATCGCCTATGCCACCAATCTAGAGGTGCAATAAATTGCTAAATCTAGCTAAATTCATCTCATGTGTCAAATAACCCAATCTAAAGAGAATGTAGCAATGACCATTATTAAACTCTTCGGTCTTATCAATAGCAAATGAGCTAAAAACAATCCCATGGCAGTTTCTCATAAATAGGAAACCTCAGTTGCACAAAGAAACCAAGCAAGGTATTCAAGTCATCCCATAAACCCAACGCTTGTAACAAATCAATATCAATGTACTTGGGTTCACTAATTTTCCTAGTAACCATAGAGCTTCATGACGTTCACATTGTACATCATCAACAAAAACAATGCTGTGCTCATTTTGCACATAAGGGAGGTGAGATTGAACATGATCACCTCGGGAAGGAGCTGGTTGGCGGCTAGAGGATGCATTGGTCGCCTTAGTACTCTTCTTTGGAGCTAAAGAGAAGGTTAAAGCTTTTCTTTTTGGGTGCCATAAGGATGGAGGAGGATGCACAATGACAATTTAAGGCAAATGCCCCACCAAAACAAACTAATTGCTCCAAAACAAACCAAGGTCATCCCAATTGAGCACCAAATTAAGCAAAATAAAGCCCAATGAAAGCGAAATGGCGGTATGGAGAGGATTAGGGGGTTAGGATGTGAGGGGTTAGACGAGGAATTTGAGAGGATGGAGGGGGAGGGGTGTGAGGGGGAGAAACCGCCAGTCGTACGATCGACCGCAAGGGGTGTCATGGGCGGGGTAGGAAGGGATGGTGGTTAAAGGGGAAAAAAGAGAGAGTGTGTGTGGTTCTCAGAAAGGGATGAAAGGGAGAGAAAGAAAGTGACGGTGAGGCCTACAAGGGGTGGTCCACCGGTGCCAATAGCGGCGCCGGTGGCCGAAGTAGGGGGTCGGCAACCAGTGGTGAAAGAGAGAGAAGATTGACTGAGAGAGAGAGAGA
The DNA here is from genome assembly GCA_002740545.1 of Lophocereus schottii. Taxonomy (NCBI): domain Eukaryota; kingdom Viridiplantae; phylum Streptophyta; class Magnoliopsida; order Caryophyllales; family Cactaceae; genus Lophocereus; species Lophocereus schottii. The sequence goes on along the minus strand of NCQV01112778.1, from coordinate 6,650 downwards.
GCGAAGAGGAAGAGAGCAGAGAGAGAGAGAGAGAGAGAGAGAGAGAGAGTATCGATAGTCGAGGTGCTATCAACCCAGATGCACGATCGTGCAAAAAGCGCATAGGCAGCCGTGCGTATGGGTTAAGACACGCACTCATGGAAAGAGGCATGGTCGCTCGTGCATTTTCCAGGTACTTTCTGCCTTCGATGCATGATCGTATAAATTATGCACGGCTAGCTGTGCATATGCTTGCACCAAAACTCTTCTATTTTCATCCATTGTACTCCTATGGCTCCATTTTCGACCTCTTTTTTTTTCCCGCTTTTGTCTCTATTTTTTTTCCTTTTTTTGAAAGTAGCAAACCGTGGAGCTTGGCTTATAGAGATGGCCAATAAGTGCTCATCTAAGAAGGCATCATTCAGGGGACCATCGGGGCTCTCAACAGTGAACCTGGAAAGGTGGTCAGTGACCACGTTTTCGGCCTTGGCCTTGTCCTTGATCTCCTTGCCAAACTCCTATAGGAGTAAAATCCACCAAATAAGGTGAGGCTTAACATCCTTCTTCTCAATTAGATGCTTAAGTGCAGAATGTGGTCAGTGTACGTAATGACCATAGAGCATAAAAGGAAGGGTCGAAACTTCTCCATTGCAGACACTGGCCCAAGCAATTCCTTTTCACTTATTGTATAATTCTGTTGAGCCTCGTCCAGTGTTCTACTGGCATAGTAGACTTAAAAGGGAGATCCCAATTAGGTGGACGTATAATGTGAGCAGAAATGAATGCCTGCTTAATCCTGCAAAAAATCTTATGGCACTCATCAATAAGCATAAACAAGCATCTTTGGCCAAAAGCTAGATTAGAGGTTTGGCAAACTTGGAGAAATCCTTGATAAAGCAGTGATAAAATCCCGCATAACCAAGGAAACTGTGCACCCCTTTGAATGATGTAGGAGGGGGCAGTCGCTTTATAACCTTAATTTAGCTTTATAAACCTCGATGCCCCTACCAGAGATAACATGCCCAAGTACTACCCCCTCTTGTACCATGAAATGACACTTTTCCTAATTCAACACTAGGTTAGCTTCCTTATATCGACAAAGTACCTTAGTTAGATTTTCCAAACACATGCCAAAGGTACCTCTATAGATGGAGAAGTCATCCATGTACACTTCCATGATGTTCTTGATAAAATCAGACAATATAGTTGTGATGCATCGTTAGAAGGTGGTAGGGGAATTCATAACCCGAAAGGCATCCTACGATAAGTGAATATGCTATAGGAGCATGTGAAATTCGCCTTCTCTTGGTCACCTGGATGAATAGGAATCTGAAAGAAACCTGGATAGCAGTTCGAGTAACAAAAGAAGGAATGCTTCACTAACCTTTCTAACATTTGATCAATGAAAGGGAGGGGGAAGTGATGTCTCTAGGGGGCTTGATTCAATCTACAGTAGTCAATGCACATTTACCAGGTTGTTGAAGGGGCCTATGATCTTCATCAAGAAAGATATAATGCATGCAAAGGGAAGGACTAAGTTCCATAATATGATCAATGCTATAACCTATGACACTCCTATACTTTTTGAGCATTTTTAACAATTGTTCAAGTTAGGGGCCATCAAGTTTAGTAATAACAATGATAGGGAACTAATGTTTAGGATCGAGAAACTCATACCTGAGATGGGGATGTAGAGGTTTTAGCTCTACTTCGAAGTGCTCTTCTCTTTGTCCTATGATTTGTGGGCATCCACACTAAGGATGTCCCTCGGGCTCTACTCGTGTGTATATGTAGTTGATGCATTGAGGAGTCTAGCATACTCCTTTTTGTCTCTAGCTTGTGCCTTAGTCGCACCACAGCCTATAAGAGTGGCCTCTAAAGGATCCTCCACAGAATGGCAAGTCAAGACTTCCTAATTGAGCACCCTTTCCAACACATCAACTCTGCAGCAAGTGTCATCGAGAGTTGGGTTGACCATGATCTAGGGTAGGTGAAATTCCACCTTCTCCTCTCCCACTTAAAGGGAGAGTCTGCCATTCTTAACATTAGTTAATGCTTCTGCTGTAGCTGAAAAAGGTATCCCTAGGATGATAGAGATTTGGGAGTCTTCCTCCATCTCGATAACAATGAAATCATAGGGAAAGGTGAACTTCCCCACCTGAAAAGGAACATCTTCGAAGACACCTAAGGGATACTTGATAGATATGTCAACTAGTTGCAGGAATATGATAGTAGGCTTCAGTTCACCCACTTGCAGCTTCTTATGGATGGAATAGGGCATGAGGCTAACACTTGCCCCAAGATCACAGAATCCCCTATTGATGGCCACTTCCTCCACAAAACAATGGATGAAGAAGCTTCCTCCATTAGAAAGTTTTGGGGAAGCTTGTTCTAAATGATGGCGCTGCACTCTTCAGTGAAGGCAGCTGCAGCATTCTCCAACAGTTACCATTTGTTAGAAAGCAAATCCACCAAGAACTTGGCATATAATGGCATGTTAGTGATTGCTTCCATAAAAGGGATATTGATGTGGAATCTCTTCAAACATCTCTAGGAACTACCCACACTTCTGCTCATCTTTCACCTTAACTATCCTCTGAGGATAAGGAACATGAGGCTTCTAACGCTTCATCGGAGGTGCACTAGTCTCAGGTGGCACCTCCTTGCTCTTTTGAGCACTTGTCTTCCCACTTGGAGGTTGAACTAGAACCTCCTTGACATTAGCATCCCCTACCTTAGTTTTACTCCCTTCCTCTCTCATTGATATTTGGGACATTCTAACTCTTTGCCATTCTGTAATGTAATAATATTCATCTGACCTTTGGGATTGGTCTCATGTTGACCTACTAAGTGTCTTTGAGGTCTAGATAAATGACTCACCTGTTGCACAATTTGAGCAAATTATCTCTCCATCATCTTCTGGTGAGTGGACACAGCCTTAAACTTGGAGCTTAATTAAGTGATTGATTCTCCAAAGTTTCAAACACTCTAGAAGGCTCTATAGGTTGGACTTTAGTTGAGGAGGTTAGGGAGATGGTTGCAGGGAGATTTATATTGAGACCTAGGAGGTTGACGAGCATTAGGTGGCAGGTGGTTGTTATTGTAGTAGAGGAAATTTGAGTGATTTCTCCCACTGAGTTTATAGGTGTTTTAGTATGGATTGTTTTGTGGGTGTCGGTTAAACTTTTGCATGGAATTAGCGTGTTCAACTCCCTAAAAGTAGGCTTGGCACTCACTAGCCAAATGCTCTTGGATGCCACATATTTCACACAAAGAACCAACCTCATACATCGTGTCAGACAAACTCCCCAGATTGGGACTGCCATCTTATCAAACTTCTAAGCAAGGGCATCAACATTGCTTACTCACATGTCCATAGTATCGATGTCGTACTTGGCACTGCCCTTCATCAAAAGCGCCCGCTCATTGGACCAATAATAGTTGTTGGCAGCCATGTCCTCAAGTAGGGCCTTTACTACTTCAACTGATTCCCCATGAGGGCATCCCCAGAGGTAGCATCAATGGACATTTTCAGAGCCTTGTCCAGTCTATTACAGAATGTCTAAATAAGGAGCCAGTTGGGGACTCTTTGGCATTGAAGATCTTTGAACCTCTCTCAAGCCTTACACAGTGATTCGCCATTTAGCTGGCTAAATAAAGTGATGACAGCCCTTAAGTTGGCTATCTTTCCAGGTGGGAAATACTTGCTCAAGAAAGCCTTATGAGTGCATCTCACGTAGTGAAGGCATTTCACTCCTTATTTTGAAGCCAATCTCCAGCTTTGTCCTTCAAAGAGAATGGGAAGAGCCTCAGTCAAATGGCGCCAGTGGATACCCCGTTGAGTTTGATGGTGTCACATTTCGCGAGAAAATGTGAAGGTGCATGTTGGGATTCTCAGAGGGGTGCCCACCTAACTGATCTCTCTCCCTTAGGGAGATAAGGGCGGGGTGGAGTTTGAAGTTGTTCACCTCAACCGCAGGATTCACTATGGTGAAGTGATACCCAGCAATTGAGGCATAGCGTCGTCCCTCAGAACTTAGTTGTCTTGTCCTGCCATCGCAGATTCTGCTTTCTTTTGTCTTTGCACACCACTTTGCGTAAGCAGTTGCTTTGATCTCAAGATTCATAGGAAGTAGGTTGTGACCCTGGTGGTTGCACCTGTCTATAAAAAGCAAAGCGAGTCCAAGCAAAGATAAAAGTAATCAGGATGAAAATTAAGGGGGAAAAAAAAAGAAAAAAGCCTAATATAGAGTGTTTTGATCAGTTCTGATTCAAAAACTAGCAAGTCTCCAGCAATGGCGCCAAAAAACTTCTTGAATTAAAATCTTATCGCAAGTGCACGGTGCCAATTGTAGTTAGCAATAGTAAGTACAGGTCGTATTCCACAGGGAACTTGGTTCCAGTCACCAGACTGACTTCAACACTCAATTTAGACGGAAACTAATTTAAGTTTTTTATAAACTGAATGCTACTTAAGCTATTTGATTCAATAATAACAAAGATCCTAGATTGGGTTTCACTTCTGCTCTTTGGTTTATGCACTAGATCGTGTGAATCTACCCATGCAGCCTATTAAAATTGAATGATTACAAATCGCAATATGTCTACGCCTACTTTTGAAGGTCATTATACTGACTAAGCAATCCTAATTATCTATTTTCATGAAACTAGAGCCTACAAAGCTGCAGGATTAAGTAACCCAAAATTTCCAATTGAAAGCATAACTATTCTCATGTTAAGAAGTCAATCACTCACAAAGTAGCTCTAAATTGAGGATTCAAGTTTTGTCGATCTCTTGAACCCTAATTAAGAACATGAATACATCCCTCTTTAGCAATCCATCAAATACATGGTATACCAAGCGAGAATTCAATCACAACCATGGGTTTGCATTAACAAAAACCTAGAACATGATCCTAAATCGCATCAGAGGGGCTAGTCCCAATCTAAGATAGGGGATTTACCTACTAAACATCACAACAATTGTAATCATAAATAAGGAATGAAAAACATGATTAAAGGCACAAACTTTCATGAAAATTCCAAAGAGAAAGGAAGAGAAACGTACTTGAATTATTGCGATTTCAATTCAATATCATAACAAGGAATTTAATCTCCCAAATTAAGTTTAGATTAAGATATACAGTACTTAGAAAGAAAACATAGAAATCATCCTAAAGAGTTCTCTCTAAAATAGAAACTAAGATAATTCCTCAAACTACCCTTAGAAAGAATTAAGTCATGAACAACCAGCGAATGCATGGCTGTGCAGAAACGTACGGCCGGCTGTGCACTTCTACAGGATTGTTTCTACCTCCAGTGCATAGTCATGCATGATATGCACACCTGGTACTTTTCTGCCTTTAATTTTTGACCTACATAACCATGCTTACATACATGACTGGCCATGTAAATTTCTTCTCCTTAACTCTTCACGCCTTTTACAATGCCCCAATAATACGTGAATCATTGCGTGCATTTATCTACTTGCATTTACCTGTATAACTTTAAGAATGAGAAATAATAACCTAATAAACGGGGTGTTACCGCCGTCCATAAAGGACAAGGCTTTCTTATACATGAAAACTTGCCATAACCCAAAGTTTACCCTATAAGGGGCATTCACCATCATACTCAAACCATTTAGTTATATACAGAAATGGGTTTAACTTTCCAAGGGTTACACCAACATACATAATTCAGTTCAAATATACAGTTGCAACACCAAAATACATAATTCAGTTCAAATATACACTTGTACACCAAAATACACCAATATGGTATGAAAGCATCTTAGCACTCCTATACCGCCAATCACATGGACGGCCCTGTCTCATTTATCACCTTTAGCCACCCTGCCCGCCTGAGAGTGGTTCACTGAGCACTTTCCTAAAGCAAAACATAAAAATATTTCGAACTGTGAGCCAAAGCTCAGTACATGCATCCTTGTACTGGTAAAGATTCACTAAAAAGTTATTTCGGCCCACTTTGCAATTCATTTTGATTTTAAAACAGGAAATGAGACGCTAAACTAAATTGTCAATTATTATCTGTTAGTGTATCCCTTAATAACTGTTACAACCTGTGCATATGTGTACACCTGCCAAGTCGACCGGAGGACCTAGCCTGAAGCCGTGAGGGTAACTGGAGGTCAATGCCCTATAACTGATAACTGATGGGGTTACTAATTATGTGATAAAACATTGATTCAATTGATTCATTGATGTACTCACCAAAACAATATGATTTCGATAACCACATGCTGATGTCAAAAGATATAGGCAATGAACATACCTGGGAGTTTTAAATGCAAGTTCACAGTGTAAAACGATGCACTAAAGTGAAGAGAATGAAAGTTTAGGCCTTGATTTTGTTCAAAAGATCATTATAGGAATATAAGGTCAAAAACAATCTTGTTCTTATAATGGATACCTTTAAATAAAACTGGCTTATGAAGAATCTTACAAATCAATTCATAAATTAAACTAAAATGATAAAACTATACAATAAACCATAGAAATGTGATTTAAGGCACGGTAGCAAGTTTAGAGAATAAGGGCTTATAAAGAGGGTATGGAAGGAATAATCCACAACTTATTCTCCCAACTTTGAAATGAGACCTAATACCTCAAAATGAAAAGTTTAGGAAGTCCTCTAAAACTTTTGTTAAG